>JAOYMZ010008501.1:0-21860 GCA_025802335.1 Pinguicula primuliflora
AGTATTGAATAGTATTGGGCCAAATGTAAATGGGCCATAGATTGTCTATAAAAGAACCACAGTGTGTATACCTAAAATAAGGTTGGATATACAAAAGAAAACGGGAGTTCTCTCTCACCAAACCCCTCTGTCATTCATATCTACACATCACAGATTCCGTTCAATCTGTGTCAATTGCTCCTATTACATGCATCTATCCGCAGTAATCAATACATCAGAGGCTTAGTTTCTTCTGGTATCGAAGCCAGGTTGCTATAGCACCCTTCCAAAGCCTCAAATCAAACCAAAATTTTAAGTATATAATATACAAACAGATCAATGTCCTGAATTATGTGTGATAGTCAAGCAAATACCCAAAACTGGATGCTCTCCAAAATTGATTTTGATTGTAGTGTTTCTTAGTTAAACGATCCTTTAAGTATCCACAACATACCTCGATTAAGTTGATTCATCTAGAACTTTAATCGAGATCAGACATGAAGACGGAGCGCAATGTAGCCAGAGTTGTGGACAGCTATCTTACAGAGATGGAAGCCTCTCGTTGACAAAATTTCAATCCCTGGCAGAGGTCTTGCCAGTGTCTGCTAGAACATTCGATGACGGGTTATACAGAGTAGTTGATTCATATCATATCTCAAGGTGAAGCGATTCAACGAAATAGCTCAAACGGTGGAACACCTGCTATATGATTCATTATAGAGTCGAAGCTCAGAAAGGGTGCGGTAAATATGAAGGGTACGACTATCTGTGAATTCAATATATGTGTGTCATGTCCAAGATAATAAAGCCGAGGATCCAACTACAGGGAAAAACACTGTAAATAAAGCCAAGATCTCCTACAACTACATGGATTTCATCGTTTCCCAACCAATAAGGCCACACTAATTGATCTCATAAACTCAAACAAAGGTTGTAATCTACAAATGTACAAAGTTCTGCTGTGGTCTGTGGACCATGAACTAAATATAAACACCACCTAAACAGAAGCTAATCTAACAAAGCACGGTAAACTGATACAACCTTCATGTTTAGGAGGTTGTCTTCATGGTACAATAATGGCTGCTGGATCTCGTCTCCAATCATTTATTGCATAAACAGATGGTACCTTCATTTGTGCTTCGATCCAAAACTAGTTCTGGTTCTTGGTAATTTCAATAACATCTTATATACCTTCTCCATCGAAGCATACAGCATTTCACTCTTTCCATAGATACCACAGTGTTGCTTGTCAGATCGCTTTTCCAATTGATCTCCATGTCTTGCCTTTGAACTGCTGGATGAATGCCACTAGGTGTTGGTGAAGGTTGGTTTGCTGTGTGTAATTTATTCCCAACCAGCTGCATATTTCCTACCAGATTTCAACTGAATTCGGACAAGTGAAAAATAACTGAAAAATAGTTTCTTCTTCAAGTCCACACCAAATGCAGCGAGCAACTTGCGCGCTCACAATCACCCATCTTGTTCGTAGATTATCCATGGTTGCAATCTTGTCGGCTCGTCAGATAAATATTTGAACGTGGCACGGTGTGATTTTGCTCCAGGCTTGAGCCAAATTGCCTCTATTTTTCTCGGAGATTATGTCATGTTGTTGCTTTATTATGGTGTATGCAAATGACACCGTGAACCGTCCTGTAGGATCGCCTGACCACTGCCATTGGTCTGGTACATCTTTTGTTGGCCAGAATCCTCCTGTGTGATCAAACAACAGTATTAGGCGGTCTTGCTCACAAGATCGCAACTGTCGCCGAGATGCTAAGCTAACAGAAAAGGAAGAAATGTTACTTCCCATGTGACAAATTTCTTGCATTGTGATGCCCTTCGCCGTAGATAACCTATACAAAATGCTGAACATCACAGCATATGTTCCTTCTCCGGTCCAATCTGTTCTCCAGAAAAGAGTCGCATCTCCTGAGTTTGTTGTGAGCTTCAGATGGCTGTTAAACCAGCTCTCGGTTGCTGCAGCTTCCCAAATATCCTTCCACAGTTTGGAAGTGTGATCTGGCAAGAAAATAAGGGACAAGTCAGATAAGTGATCGTTTGGCTGGAAGTATTTTACCTTGATGACTTGAGACCACAGGCTGTTCGGGTCCACTTTCAGTCTCCAAATCCATTTGGAAAGAAGAGCTAGATTGAGGCTTCTCAGATCCTTCAATCCTACTCTCCCTTGTTTGATTTCCAAGCATAGATGTATCCACTTTATCCAATGAATTGTCCTGTGTTGCTGTGTGTGTTTTGCCAAAGAAATCGTGTGATTAGTTTTGTGAGATTCTTGATAACCTGCACATGAGCAAAGAATAAAGAGAGACAATATACTGTGATTGAAGTTAGAACTGATTTCACAAGTGTAAGCCTCCCTGCGAAGTTCATACATTTATGCTCCCACTTATTCAGGTGTAGTTCCATCTGGCTCATGAGTTTATCCCACATTCTTGTTCGTCCTGGTTTATCTCCAACAGGCAGACCGAGATATATAAAAGGAAGTTCCCCTTTTTGGTAGCTGAGTGTATGAGCATATCTCGTGAGATGTTCAGAAGGAATATTTATACCATAAACCTGACTTTTGATGAAATTCATAGCCATCCCAGATAGTAGTTCGAATATTATTAAGATCCATTTCACCACCCCAAGTATTTTTCTCATTTCCTTCCATAATCACCAAGGTGTCATCCGTACTGCAGATGAGTGATTTGAAAATCACCAAAATCAGCCCCTCTCAACATATTCAAGTCTTCCGATCATCTAAGCAGCATACTTAGTCCCTTTGCAACTATTGTGAATAATAGAGGAGATAATGTATCTCCCTGCTGTAGACCTTATTCCAATTCAAATTCACTTGCACTTGTGCCATTTATAAGCAATGCTGCTCTTGCAGTGGTTACACATTCATTTATCCATTTGCAGCATTTGATGCTGAAGCCTAATATCCTGCTCATTCTCTCCAGAAATTGCCAATCAACGGAGTCGAAAGCTTTTGTGAAATCAATCTTCATTAATACTAGAGGTTTTTGCTCCCTTTATATGAATGAATAAGCTCGTTAGCAATGGGATCACCATTGAGAATTTTCCTCCCCTCAATAAAACCAGTTTGTTGTCTTGATATAATTCACCCTATAATTTGCTTGAGCCTAGCAGCTAACAGTTTTGATAACACCTTGTATTCGCTACCGATGAGGGAAATCGGTCGGTAGTGTCCAAGTGCAACACGACTTAAACTTGTAGGCTCCAAGGTGATCCAAGTGGAATTAAGACCTCTTGCAAGCTTTTCAGTCCTGTGAAATTCTTGGATAAATTGCATAAGTCATTGCTGATTATAGACCAGTGTTTCTGAATAAAAAAGAAGTTGTATCCGTCCGACCCAGAACTTTTCTTGGGAGCACAGATCCACACTGCCTGTTTGATCGCTTCTTCACTGAATTCTGTAGTTAGCATCTGATTTTCCTCTTCAGTTCAACGTTCTTTTTGCTGCAATATTCATCTTGAGTCTGGTTGTAGATTTTGGAGTGTATTGCTATCAGAAATGATCAGTTATAGCCTGCTTCACTGCCAGTAATTCATCTCTCCAGATGCCTCCTATCTCAATGCCTCTGATAGTATTTCGTCTTCTGTTTTGTTGTAGCCTTGAGTGAAAAAAAACTTTGAATTACCATCTCCTTCTTTAATCCACACTCTAGATTTATGCAGGTTTATCTTCTCTTTATTAAGCACAGCATTTTGCGATTCAAGCCAACATATACTTTTCTCATTTTGCCCCTCCGTTGTGAGAATATTCAGAGCTTTTTTAAGATCAAAACCAGCGAGTTGCAGTTTCAATTTTTCTATCCGTCTGTCAATATTACCCAATACTGTTTTGTTCCATCAGCTGAGTTTAACCCTTAGCATACACAACTTACTGTGTAAGATAAAACTTTTAGAACCAGTAACCACCAAGGTGCTACACTCTTGAGTTACATAAGATGAGAAATCAGCATGGTCGTTCCAGCAGTTTAATACATTCAATATCTTTGGCCCCCAATTTAGTTCCTCAGTTTTCAACATTACCGTCAATGATCAGAGAGAGTTCTGTCCATAGCATGCTGAAATAAACCTGGCCAAGTTCGGAGCCATTCTTCTGATAACAGTAAACTTTCTAACTTGGTACATGAACCATGACCAGAATAGCAAGTGTATTGCCGCTGCTGAAGCAGTAGATCAACCAGTTTGGCAGCAAGAATAAAATTGTGGAAGTCCGCCATTTTCCTGACTGCTGGTGGCGCGACTCCTAAATGTTCCTCCATCACCCGCACTACGTTAAAGTCTCTCACAATGCACCATCTCGCTGCAGGTTTGTGCAAAATTAGATTCAATATTATCCTCCATAAATCCCTTTTTTCTCAGCTGGAGCTGGGGTATACACATTATTTATGCTACATCTAGTAAATCGTCACCCCAACTCCCTGTTACAAACACTAGACCGTCCTCCTCATGTGAGCTGATCATCTTAAGACTATTACATCTCTGGTTCTGTCCACGCTAGCGGGAAATTTGTAATATTGAATGAGATGGAGGACGCTCGAATTTTCTCGATGAATACTGGGAGCTTGCGCTTCTGCTGGTCTTCCCCATTCGAGCAAGTCCCAACTATCGGAGCCTTGCTAGGGCGTCGCTTATTTGTCACTGTTTCCCATGGTTGCTCAGTATCAATAACAGAATCACCGGGCACATAGTCACCGGAAACAGGATTTCCAGTGTTTGCCGTTTGATCGGCATTCCTAGAGGAGGATTCTCCCACTGCAGCCACTTTTTTCAGCGGCCTCAGGGATGGCGAAGGTGGCACTAAGGAGATTTAGAATCAGAAATTATCTGATGGCCCCCAATTTGTACTAGGGTTTCAAGCAATTTCGTCAGATGTGTGTGTATTTCCAGCAAATTGCCCATTGTAATGTTATCGTTAACGGCGAGAGTAGCCGTTAATGATATAGAGATAGCCGTTAAAGTGAACTGAGTAGTAAGATAGTGGTTGCTTTGGTTTGTGAGCAAGAGAGAAAAAATCTTCTAGAGACAATGGTTGTTCCCGGGATTGATCTAATCCCAGACGGGTTCCGATATGCTGCAAGAAATTAGTGCTTAAAATCAAATGTGCAGTCAAAATGTGGTGTAAACACCTGATTGAGTATGGGTGTTGACCGACTTTAACTGATAGACTATTACTCTGTCGATTATGGAAAGCGGATCCTTGCTAGTTAATCCAGGAAGAATGCTTTCCAAAACTTCCAGTGCATGCCTAATTTTGACCTTCTTCTCCTTTTGCACGGATAAGCATAATCATTGGAGTAGTTGTAATCAATGGTACCTGACTTCACACCATCCTAGTAATTGCCCGAAACAGCATACTTCATGGGACTTCTGGTGTTCATCAATAATGGATTCTCGTACTTCCCACAAGGCAATCTTTGCCTATTCACAAAGACATCAGAGCTGGGACCTTCACGTTAAAGTTCCTCAAATAGAATTGTCTTTGTTGTAGCATTCTTGTATGATAAATGGAGAGTGGCCTTCATCTTCATCACTGTCATTGTTATTCTTTGTATTGTTATCATACTCAGCCGCATCATTAGTGTAGAGTAGAGCATTAATTTCTTCAGAATCTTCCCCTATATCACCGACTTCATCGGTAAAATGAGCACTACCACAGGTGTTTAAATCAAGGGAAAAATGTTTCCTAGTTTGAAAAACGGTTGATCCTAACTGACTTGGATTAACGGCGATTAAGTGAAAGACAAATGTGAGAAGCCAGAGACAACACAAGAGCAGTGAAAGTTTTGGAGAATATTGATTCTCATTGGTGACCTAATATGTCCCATAAACGACACTATTTATACAAGTATTTCATAGCCCAATAAGCCTATACAACAGTGCTAAGTCGGCCCAAATCATAATACAAAGACTAAACTGTACAGACTACTTTAACCCATCTTCTGGATCCAGTAAAGAGTGATCAACTTCTTCATACAGTCTCTCAACACTCCCCCTGAAAATTGGAGTTGAGCGAGAAAGTCCAAGACCCAATTTGGAGATTAAATGCTGAAATGGCACCAAAGGAAGAACATTGGTGAAAGCATTTGCAGGCTGATGACCAGACAATAGATAAAGAGGATTGATGAATCCTGCTTTGAATTGATCTCAGACGAGGTGACCGTCGATTTAAACGTGCTTCGTCAGTTCCTGAAATACTGGAATCTCGACAAGGTGCAATGCAGCCTTGTTATCACAGTAGAACAGAATAGGGACATTCAAGCGAACTTCCAAATCCATCAGGATGTACGAAATCCAGCATAATTCGCACACCATGGAAGCAATACTTTGATAATCCACCTCAACGGAAGGTCGAGGTACGATGGTTAGCTTCTTCATCTTCTATGATAACGTCGCATTCCCGAGTTGGATTATGAATCTAGTTAACGAATGACGTGAATCATGGTATAATGCCCAGTCAGAATAAGCATACCTCGTTAGTTGGAAACTTGGAGAGAGTTGGAAATAGGGAAGAATAATCCTAGCAAGGGGCAACCTTGTATTTGATCACATGGGCAACTGCTGTCCAGTGAGATTCTCGTTGTGTCTGCATAAATTGTGATAACTGTTGGATCGCATAGTTGATATCTGGACTTGTGAAGGCGAGATAAAGTAGTCGCCCTACAATACTGAGATAATTGGAATCATCTACAATCAGAGGGGTGTGATCAATCATGATGAGCTTCATACATAGTGTCAGAGGTGTGGTAACCACTTTACAGTCCAGGAGCCTGGCATCAGATATCAAATTCATGACATACTCGTGTTGAGTGATGTATAATCCTTGTGAGGAAGGTAGCAATTCAATCCCCAAGTAATAGCTGGATGGGCCAATGTCCTTTATGCTGAAGGCCTTGTCTAAGAAGCGTTTGGTGTGAGCTATTTCACATGATGAATTCCCAGTGAAAAGAACGTCATCGACGTACATAAGAAGGACAGGTCGAGTAAAGAAAAATTAGCAATGATCATTAATGGATGGTCTGAATCCATAATCAAGAAGAGAGGCAGAGAATGCCTTGTTTCATTGGCATGGTGCCTTTTTCAGACCTTATTGAGATCTCTTCAGCAGACATACTCGTCGAGAACCATGAGAAGGATGACCAGGAGGAATAGACATGTATATTTCTTCGTCCAAGCTTATGTGCAGGAAATCAATATTGATATTGATCTAATTAATCGTCCATCCTTTTGCGACTGCTACTTCCAATAATAATATCATTGTTGTATGTTTTGCAATTGGTGAGAAGTTGTCTTGAAAGTGAATCCCTTCAGTCTGATTGTATCCTTTCGCCACAAGACATTCCTTGTATCGAGAGTCAGTCCCATCTGGATTCTGCTTCACTTTATAGACCCACTTACAGCCTATAACTCTTTGGTCAGGAGGAAGTTTAGTCACCACCATGGTCTTTCTCTGTTCTAGTGAAGATAACTCTGCCTGCATGACATCCATCCATTCTTGTTCTTTAACAACATGTGAATATAGATGAGGTCCCGATGAGGTGGAAATAAGGCAAGATGCATCTGGAGTGAAATTGGATAAATTGACTATCTAGTTAACATGCCAGGTTGGTGGCTTGACTGTCTGATTGCTATGCCGGATGGGATCCACTACAAGTGGTTGAATCACCATAGGTGGCTTGGAAGGATGATTGGCAGAGGCTGGAGCTAAGACATCCCCAAAATCATCGGAGGGATCATCAGATGCGTCAGGTGAGACAGAATCTAGGTCAAGGGACAAGGATGGGTCTGTATTGGAGGTGAAGGATGGTATATTGGGTGATAAATGTGGTGTTGAGATAGGAAGATATAGTAGCATAAGATTTGATTATGGAGTAGAAAGCAGATGATCACCTTGCTGAAAAGGAAAAGATTTTTCGTGAAACAGAACATCACATGAAATGAAGAGTACTTTCTGTGTGAGATCATGTATGTGGTATCCCTTAACAGACCCTTGATTCCTCATGGTGCAAGTTTTGACTTATGAGGAGTAACGACCGCGGCATAGCATAAACATCGAAACACCTTCATACACATAAGGTCTAGTTTGTGGCCAGTAAGTTTCTAATGTGGATTATCCCATCCAAGGGTAGCCATGGGTAGGCGATTGATAACATAAGCAGCAACCTGTACTTCTTCACCAAAGAATGTGTGTGGCAATGAAAATCTGAACATCAAGGCTCTAGTGACCTCCATCAAATGCTCGTATTTTTACTCAATCACCCTATTTTGCCAGGGTGTGTATGGGACACTCCGATGATACAAAATGCAATGAGGCTTAAGGATTGATTGACATACATGACTAAGAAATTCAGAACCATTGTCACTCTTGAACACTTTAACTTTCGAGGTAAGCTGATTGTGAACCATAGAGAGAAATTCTTGCAGATAAGAAAGGGCATTGGATTTGTGTTTCAGCAGGTAGTTCCAAGTGTGACTACTATAATCATCCACCAAGGTGAGAAAATAGGATGCTCATATAAGTGAAAGTCTGGAAAAAGGCCCCATATATCAACATGTATGTGCTCAAAGTTAGCTTTTGAATGGCAGCCTAGTCTGTTTAGCCTTATGGCATGTATCACAAGACAAGATTAAATCAGAATCAGACAAGGATAAACGTTTCATGACATTTTATGCCCTAATTTATCATGCCAGATGGAGGTCTTGACAAAGTTTATAAAAACATCAATAGAAAAGGAGAACCATTAGTACAAACAAAAGTGTTGTTCTTATTAGCAAAAGACAACTTGACAAAAGACGATTTTTCCTGTGGCTGAGAGTGGTGGCTGTTCAGGTTGACCAGACTTCTGTGTGAGTAGAAGAGATACATCCCCAAATGTTCTCTTCCCACATCCAGAACAGTGTTGTTCTTATCAGCAAAAGACAATTTGACAAAACACGATTTTTCCTACAGCTGAGAGTGGTGGTTGTTCAGGTTGGTCATACTTCTGTGTGAATAGAAGAGATACATCCCCAAATGTTCCCTTCCCACAGCCAGAACGATTCTAGTTGCAGATCCTACACTACACAGAATGATGGAAAGAATGAGAAGAACACTCGAGCTAATTTACTCAATCTAGACACCGAAAGCAAGTTAAATTTGAATGAAGGAAGATATAAAGTATATTTAAGAATAAACTTGGAATTCAGAGCTGAAGTTCCTACACAATTGGCTAAGGTGATGTTACCATTAGTTTGACGGACCACAAGATTTCTATCTGAGGTGTGGCAGTCACTCATCAAGGTTTTGTCATTACAAATGTGGGATGAAGAACCTATATCCACAACCTGTACCCTTGGTTTCAAAGTAGATGCTTCAACGAGTGCAGTTAAGTGAATGTTACTTGTGAATTCATGATCAGACATTGAAGGATTCGAAAAAAAGCTAGGCCCTAGGTGCAGTACTTCTCCAACCTTACAATTTCACCAACATTGAGAGAATTTCCTTGTTCTGGCATGTCGATTGGGGAATGAACCGAGGTGTTCACAAAGAATTGAGTTCATCTGTTCTTTCTCTACTATTCTTTTAGCTTGAAACAGTTCATCACCAAATGACATGTGACAGTGCTCAAAAGTCTCCAGTTTGTGGGACTCCCCCATGGTGTGACCAGGTATCCCACGGTGCTCATAATGGTTGTCACTTTTGCTTTGTCTCTAACTACTTCCATGAGATGGATAAGGGAAGGTAGAATTCACTTTTATGCTCGTGTTCCACTTATGAGTTTCCTTGTAATATCCATCAACCCTAGCCATCATCCCATGATTACAAAGTACCATACTGCTATGATTTTCCTCCAGTAGTTTCTCGACGGTTAGAATTGTGGAGTAGATTTTGTTCAAACCTGGTAAGGGATCAGTAGAAAGAATCTGACTTGATACGTGTTCAAACTTCACATTTAACCCAAATTGAAACTTCATGACCTGTTCTTCCTTATCAATTCCACATTTGCATTTAACTACAGGTCGCACAACTCCAAGTTCATCCCATAATCCTTTCAATTTATTGAAATAAATGGTAACAGAATCACTTCCCTGCTTGAGTCCAGCGAGCTCTCTCCTGATACGAAATATTATTGGTCTATTGAACTCTCTCGGGCGCTCGTGCAGCTCGATCCACAAGTCCTTTGCACAGGTTGTGGTATACTAGAAATTGTCCAGATGGTCAATGGAATTATAGATCCATGATGCAACCATTAGGTCGATGCTTTTCCAGACCGCAAAAGTCCTCTGAGTCCTGATCTGTGGGAGGCTCCTAACTTTCATCGACGAGCTCTAGTTTTCTCTTCATTCCCAACACCATCCGGATGGCTCGTCTCTAGGATTAATAATTCATGGTGTTTAGTAGCACAGTAACAAGTGCCATCCCAGGCTCATCCATTGCTCGGAGGTGCACACCTTTCTCAGCCGTGGTTACCACAGATCCGGTGTTGACAACAATAGACTAGGATTTTCATTTGCCTTCTTCAGTGTTGACGGCGGCTGATTTGGGCTTCCCTTCTTCAGCTTGCTGAGAAATTTGAAAATAACAGGTTGTACATGTATTCTGCTATGAAGAGCAGCATGTGGTTTGACGAAGGCAAACTTTAGAGCGAGAAATTGAATAAAGACGTTAGAAATTTTAGAATCTCTCCTTAGATCTCTGATGCCATGTAAAGAACCGTGGGAAAAATGGTTCCTAGCTTGATAAACGGTTGATCCCAACTTCCTTGGATTAATGGCGGTTAGGTGAAAGACAAATGTGAGAAGTCAGAGATAACACAAGAGCGGCGAAAGTTTTGGAGAATCTTGATTCTCATTGGGGCTCAAGTGAGAAGCTCAATGTGAAAAGAACCTTTACAAGGTATTGCCTAAGATTTTCAAGGTATGTGAAACCATACTATAAATCTTAGTATGGATTAGTGATCAGTGCCCTTATTATCGACTAATATTGAAGGAGATACTTTCCTCCATGCCCTCCAAGCCATGTTAGATCATAATATAGCAGTAACAACGATTTAGATCTTCTCTCCAGTACTCACAAAACATATCTCACACCTTACAACTATCAGCTGGAGAGTTAGAAAACAAGTCTTATACATCAAATACAATCTCGTCCAATCTGATCGTCCTCAACTAAGATTCAGCATAAAGAACACAAATCGACTAACCATAATGCTACAAATTTGTGCATAAGGCTTTTGTGCCTTTTGCTATATATGAAAGTAATGCAACACCTATCAAATCCTTCTAGAATAATAACTTATGAATGACAATTCTTTGAGTGGTCTTCACATTTGCCTGCCTTACCTACAATCACAAACTTCATACCTTTTCTTCCTCAGTTGTGACATGCAATAAAAACATAGATAATCATCACAAAATACTGGATGTTCTGCTAAATGTTGGTACAATCATTGAGAAGAACAATTGTGCAACTCCTCCCTCTTCTCTTATTATTGGGACGAAAATTCCCCAAGCGTACTGAAATGATTAAAGGCAAGCTGTTACAATGTGTCAAGCCTGAGTACAAGAACAATGAATATTTAACCTACCGATAGTAATTTCGCTACAATCCATATGCGTTGTGACGAAGGAAATGGAAGCAGTAACCGACCAGCTCCATAGATGGCCACAGCAAAGAAATGGAGTAATAGGATCGCAGGCCGTGGGTTGAGGCCAGAAAGTAAAGCCACCAGACCACTAGAGCAAATCTCTCCGAGGTTCAAATAGTCAAAAAATATCTGGAGTAATACCTTTTGCAACGGATCAGATGATGAACAAAAGATTTTATACATCGATCCTGCCATTATGTTGATGATAGATGCACCTGTCTACAAAAATGAACAAAAATTTCAAATGGATAGAGCTATGCATAACGAGAGTAGAAATTGAACCAAACTGACCTAGTAGGTTAAAGTCCATACGTGTGGGAATGTATAAAGAATGTGAGCTTATATTTATAAAAGACTTAAAACCAAAACAATATAGTGAAGCAGCACATTTCATTATATACAAGTTAGTATTTCTATTTATTATTTGTGTTTGATAATTTTCTCTAACAACAAGCAATACGTTAACTAAGTTCTTCCACATGTTGGTCACCAAATCATTAATAATTGTTACCATATTCTATTATTCTTTATAAGTTAGTTTATAAATCTTTCCCAAATCTGTTTAAGACAATATTTCAACACTCCTTAAGTCCAACTCGATAAACGATGTTGTGACTTGGACTAAAATATTTATAATACCCAATTGGGACACATTCCATAATTCGAAGGACTCCGGATCAATCATTGAGATCCTCACAATAATGCTCAATTTTTGAGTCAACCACCCCACGGGCCCCCAACCCATTGAGGTCCCCAATTTTCGTGAATTTCTCCAGAAACAAACTCGGGTCCTAGATCGCCCATTCTGATATCATGTTAGAAAATAGATCTTCCTCTATAGGATCGGGCCACGTGTGTGCGTATGTGTCAACTTATAAGGAAGATGTTGTGAGCTCAAAATAATATATTGTAGCACCACAATTCTTTTAAGTTGTTTTATAACTCTTTTCCAAATCCGTATTGAACAATATTCCAACTATAAGTTCAGAAACCGAGAACCATGAATGGTATTCTTGAAGTAATGAATTAGGAAAATAAGGCAATATTAATATATTAATATAATAAGTCGTGACTTACTTTTCGTATAGCGTAAAAGGATTCAATATGCTTGCAAAGGGTGACACCATCCTTTAAATCATGTACCGACCTAAGAAGATCACGGACGATAACAATATCTGAAAGAGCAACGGTCATTCCTCCTCCAGTCAAGGGATGTCGCATGTTTAAAGCATCTCCAAGCATAAGTGCACCAGGAGTCGTGTGAAGAGTGGCAGGCATGCTTTTGTTTCGCATGATTCTTATGTTCCCTTTATTGATTGCAACAATAAATGCATCATAGAGTTGAGGAGGAATCTGAAGAAACCTTGTGGTTAAATTTGAGTACATATGAGCAAATTGGTAATAGAAAAGGTGTATATGTAGAGTTACCTGAGGCGCCACCATGGTCATTAAATAATTGGCCATTTCACCATTGACAACTGAAGGAACCTTTTTCCCAGGAATATCTACCAAGCAGCGTATTTCTGTGCTGCTAATTGGAAATAGTATGATTGGTGAAGGATTACCAACGATAGCAAGACCGTGATTTTTAGATACAAGTTCGCAGTTTTCCAACAGAAGACCGACAAATGAAGATGGCACATCCACCTGATTAATGCAAAAGTACTTTGAATTCAGATTACTAGCAAAAAATCAGTGTTCGAAAAAAGTGTTGGGCGTTCCATGAGCGGTAAGGGCCCACCTAGCACCTAGGCGCCCGCTTAGACGCCCCTAAGTGGGTGATTAGGCAGCATTCTGATAGGTCGGAGGTAGCCTGGTGTCTAGGCAGGCAAGACGAGCTCTTTCTCGAACAGAGACAAAAATTCATATGAGAAAATGGAGTTGGAATTTGTGGAATGCTATTTTGTTCACCTGCGGGGTACACAGAGAGCGCCTCAAGTTCGAAAAACATCCATCACAGACAATGGTGAGGGGAGCATACCGTGTGATCTCCTCCCCATTCTTAGTCTTGTAATGCACGCCTTTAATGGTTCCATTATCTTCAACCAACGATGTAACAGTTCCTTGTTCAATTCTCACACTATCACATATAGCCATAGAGTTGCAAGAAGTGAAAAATGATTCTCATATGAATTGAAAAAAGGTTGATGTTTGTGCTAGTATAACCATAATATGATATCATGTTGTTAAATGTCCCACCCAGACAAAGAAGTCAGAATATTCAAGTACAAATAAGTTAGGTGGATTGAACTCAAAAATCTGGACTCTAAGGTTTTAATGAGGACAATTCACTTACCTAACAAAAATCAACCCCACATGTGCACCCGCACCCATGAGACCTACAACATGCAGACTCGATTCTCTTCAAAGCTCGTTGACCCTTGCGAGGGCCGGGCGGCCAATTGACCCTTGCAATGGCCGGGCCAAATCTCTTCAAAGCACTGAGACCCGAATAATGGGTCGGGCCAGTCTTCTTAACATGGTATCAGAGCAAGTTCCTCTGCATTTATACGGTGTGGGTGTTTAACTCCGACAGAGATTGCCTAGCCGGACTTGAGGGAGAGTGTTAAATGTCCCACACCGGACAGAGAATAGATCTCTTCAAAACACCAAGACCCGAATAATGGGTCGGGCCAGTCTTCTTAACATGGTATCGGAGCAGGTTCCATTGCATTTATACGGTGTGGGTGTTCAAGTCCGACAGGGCTTGCTTAGTCGGACTTGAGGGGGAGTATTAAATGTCCCACACCGGACAGAGAAGTCAGAATATTCAAGTATAATAAGTTAGGTGAGTTGAATTCAAATACCTTGGGCCTATGATTTTAATGAGGGTAATTCACATAGCTACCAAAAATCAACCCCACAGGTTTGATTCTCTTCAAAGCCTGCAGACCCCTGTGAGGGTCGGGCGGCCCATTGACCCTTACGAGGGCCAATCCAGATCTCTTCAAAGGCACCGAGACTCGAATACTGGGTCGGGCCAATCTTCTTAAAACATGTAACATGCTAGTGAGACCTTGACCATATGTGTAATGATATGAATTCATATCACCTCATAACATGATAGTAGAACAAAGGTTGTTATCAATCTGATAGTCAAGTTAAATGTTTATTAATATAAATTGTTGAGCTTTGGCCATGTTTACAAGCAACTTGGGAACATACAAAACTGACACCCAATGTCATGATGTATTATGTAATGATTTGTTTGTTGATCGAAAATAATGTCTTTCGACTGCTTGATACGTCGTTCATTTTCGTGAGACCCGATATCTTACAGTGAGTAGAGTGATCACGATAGGGATGCCAGAATCTAGAATGCACGTTTGATGTCTGGAATGGCATGAATGATCTTGAGACAGTCGATGTTTATCTTCTCTTTTAGAAATTGTTCCACCTGCGCCTACATGAGGGGAAGTTAGCTCCTGAGAATCTCGGATGTTGAGTGGACCAATGTGATGGTGGCGAGACCGAATATTGGTCCCTTATATCCAATACTGCTCTTCATTGTCTACTTATGTACTTGACAATTAATATGGATTGGTGTTTATATTATGGTTGATTTCTTAATATATTGGAAGGATATTGTGATTTCAATGGGTTGCTAACAATAATGAAGTGAGCTCTACTGATGATATGTATTTACCCTTGGCGAAGGTACCATATTATGGAAGTCTACGAAACAAACACGTACTGCATGTTCCACCATGAGATATAAATTTATTACTCTTGAGTCTTGAGTTAGATGGGCAATAATTTTTTTCAACTCCCGAATGGTGTGCTCCATAAGGGTATCAAGTTCGAATCTGGACCATTAAATTTTAATCTGATGGCTGAGATCAAAAGTATTTTTATGTGAATTTTAAATAAGTCATTTGATCCGAGTCATCAGATCAAAATCTAATGATTCAGATTAGAACTCTGGACCATTTGGGAGCGTCTATTCATTGTAATTCATAAGCATCCATTGGTGTTTTGGGTTTCAAAAGGAATTTGGCGGATATGTTCACCAAAGGATTATCAAGAAGAGTTGCCCTTCACCCAACTGAAGTAATAAGATTAAAGCCTACGATTTAGGAATAACAGTCTATCTACGTTGTGATATGTTCCTTGATTTTGCTTTGGTTTGCTTTGAGATATACATGTTTTATTGATTCTGATTGTTCCATGCATGGAAATTAAATTACGATGTATTATGTTGGAATCTTATGCAGTAACTCCCAGTTGATTTATTGATAGATTTATATCCGATACGTGGGCGGTTCTAGTGAGAGAACTTGATTTATTTATCTTTGAGGATGGACAAAAACTTGGCACAATGTCTCCTTTTCGACCTGATCTATGTGTTGGGATAGAGGATTGATGGAGGCAGTTTTCACCATGCGTGATAAAGAGTCTTGGATTACTTTTTGATCCTCCTCATTTTAGGGGGTTGGGATTGATGCAGACTGCTCTACCCATGTGCGGGGAAAGAGAGTCATAGCAACAATTTTTCGATCCTTCCTATGAGTAGAGGTAGAAGATCGATACAGCTCTGCCCATGCAATGTGGAATAGAGTCGTAGATTATTTTTTGATCCTTTCCATTTTTGAAGGCTGAGGATTGATGTGGAGGGCTCTTCTCGTGCATAGGGAAAGAGAGTAGTAGCTGGCTTCCTTTTGGTTCTCCCTACAAGTGGGATAGATGATCATGAAAGGCGACTCTCCCCATGCATGGAGATTGAGAGTTGTAGGTTGCCTTTTGATCCTCCTCATTTGTACGGGCTAAGAACCAATGCAAAAGGCTCTCCCCGTGAGTGGGGTAGAGAATCGATACAGACAACTCTACTCATGTGAGGGAGAAATGGTTTGGTGCGATCTCTCTATCTTTCGGCCATGCATGCACGTGTTCATGAGAAGTTGTGTGAAGCTTCAAGTGCGAGCGGCGTGTTTAGGATTAGCATTGAGGTCGTTCCGAAATTACATTGAAGACAGTGATAACGGCCACGACACAACATTGAATCAAGTTTGATAAATTTTTATTCTTCTAATTTTATGGATAGTTATGTTGTTGAAATAATTTGTCCACATCGGTTAGAAAATCACAATAGACTAATATAAATAGGATTGTGGATTACAATCAATTACCATAAGCTTATGGTTTTAATGAGGGTAGTTCACCTTCCTAATAAAATTAATCTGTGCACAAACACACCCGCGCACACGAGACCGAGAGTAGAGAAGTGGGTCCATTTTTTTAATACAGTATCGGAGAGTGCGGTCTGAGGCCCGAGAGTATTTTCGGGGAAAGTTGCGAGTATTGGCTCAATGGGTGGGGGCCCTTAGGGGTTTGGCCCAATTTGGACATTATTTGAAGAGGTCCCGATGATTGTTTCCGAGGTCTTCATAATTTTTTCTGGGAAAAATTCTGAGTATTGAACACATAATGGGAATTGACCCAATTGGGCATCATCTATGTGATAGTCCAAGTCTCAACAGGATTTGCCCAGTTGAACTTGAGGGGAGTGTTGGAATAATTATCCCACGCGGATTGGAGAAAGAATTATCAACCAACTTAAATAAGAATGTGGTGCTACGATCAATCACCTTGTGCTCAAGGTTTTAATGATAATAGTCTACATCTTCCTATTTAAATTGTCACACACATGCATCTGTGCACACAAGGCTCGAGCTAGATTAGGACCGCGTTCATTTTCTAACATGGTATCAGAGCGAGCTGGATTAGGACCGCGTTCATCTTCCTAGTTGGACTTGAGGAGGAGTGTTGAATAATTTGTCCCACATCGGTTAGACAAATCACAATTGACTAATATAAATAAGATTATGGTTACAATCAATTATTATAAACTTATGATTTTAACGAGGGTAGTCCATCTTCCTAATAAAATTAATCCGTATGCACGTGTATCTACTCGAGCCAAGAGAACTAAGTCTATTTTCTAACATATATGTTTGTATTAATTTGCAACTGCCTTCAAACACCTGATATCTGCCGAGTATGTGGTACTCGGATCAGGTCTAGTACCCGTCCTCGGTACTCAAAAAATAGATTTGGGTTTGGGTATCCTTAATAACCGATTTAAACCCCTACCAATAATCCAACTCATTTTCTGTATCATGCTGGAAGTCACGTACTCTTTTTACTTTGAATTTATGCGTATGAACTCGGTGAGAAATCAGGACGAAAAATCATACTTGGAGAGTGTTGCTGCCTTTTCCCTCAGCTTCTGTACAAAGCGGCCATTGTGAAAGCATCTCCCCGCAGCACCTGAGCCAAATTTGTCCAATGGATATGATAACTTTGTATATTTCCCCTCATTGTAGAGCTCATAACCATACATTAGTTGTGCATCAATATCTCTCAAACAATCTGCACCACGTTACCAATCGTCAAAACATCAATCTTAAAAGTGAACAAAGGAGTAGACTGTTTTACCTTCGAGGCCCAACTCGACCAATTTCAAATACCCTCCGGGTTGCAGAAGTTCACCCATTATACGGTCAGGCTCCCTTAAGTCCCTCTCAATCACTTGTACACGACGCCCCTCCTGTCATATGTTTATTTTTGTTAGAAAACATATCCCTTATCTGGGCTCGGACCTCGTATGGTATGAGCAGGTATGCGTGTGTGAGCCAGCTTAATAACAAGATGTAGGATACTCTTATTATAACAGATTGTAGCACCACATTGCTATTTAAGTTGGTTGATATTTATGTGTGAAATATATGTGGGATATTACAATAATTTTTTGAATGAGCAAAGAGTTAAATCTTGTTGTAGAAATGTGTTTTAGGTGTTAGAAAATAGATTTAGTCTCCGGGCTAGGATCACGGCCTGCGTAGTTGCGCGTATTAACCAACTTATATGCAAGATGTGATCTAATCTCATTATAAACTGTGAACTCAAATTGATACTATCACCACTTAGAATCCTTACCTTTGCAAGGGTATATGCAAGAGCAGCACCAGCAACGCCGGCCCCGACAATAATGATTTCAGCATCATCATCTCCACCGGAATCGTCACATGCAGCTGAAGAACTTCTACTGATTTGATCTCTACGGCCAGACATGGTGATGGACCCTTTACGTGTTCTCCTTTGCAAGCTCAAGAGCAGAATGAAGACGAACAGAGAAGCAATTAAACACTCGATCATCACCATGTTTCGCCGTCTTGATTTCTTTAGATCTCGGTTTTATAAACACATTTCTCCACGAAAATCTAGTATTACTATACTATTGAAGACCACAAGGTGACAAATTTTAAAGAGTTCATTTTTTATAATTATTATTTTGTGTTTCTAAATTTTACGGAGTAATGGGCGGATCATGTAGCCAAATACACCACGGTCAACCCTCCATGAAACATGGCTACCCTAGTGGCTACACAATTTTATAATCAGTTCTTATCAGTTAGAAAAAAAATTAGAAAGAGACTCACAATCCAATGTTGCTAGCTGCTGCTTGCCACTCGATGAAATAAGATTATTATGATTAAGTACAATAAGTTAGGCTATGTTTGCAAGTTTTACTGAAAAGTTGTTTTTGGCTTTTGAGGAAGACTTTTAAAAAAGGGTGCTTTTATAAAAAAGTTATAAAGTGTTTGTCGTGGGGCTTTATCGTGGCAAAAGTTTAAAAAAAATAGTGTGACAAACTAGATATAATACGAAGAAATTTTTGGGTATTTTGATATTATCAATTTGTATATAGACAAAATTATCTTAAAAATGAACTTTGAAATAATTACAAAATTGTCGGCGACATAAGACTCTCAAAAACTACTCCAATGGAGTTTTTGGCTTTTGGGGCTTTTCTACCGCTAGCTAGGCTACCCCAAAAGCCAAAAGTGGAAACACTGTAAAAAGAACTTATGCGATTGAAAAGTCAAAAACACATTTTTTTTAAAAATTTACAAACAGTGTCTTACTGGATGAAAGCATTTAATTTACGTTCAGCCAAGTATTCTATTGATTATAATTAAGACGTTTATAAGTTAGAAATTAAATTAGAGAATAAAAATAAAAAACAGCAAGTTAAAAAACAAATTTATAAATAAATCGTGGGAAATTTGAATATAAACAATATTATAAATAGAGTCCAGTTCTTATGGTCAGTTTTACTGTGGTCAGTTTTCCCCTTGCGTGTATAATTTTTTCAATTAGTCATTCATTCTCGAAATTGATCGCATCATTGGAAAGCTTATACATTGTAGATGAAAAGTCTCATGCTTTGGTTCGGTTTTCGGCGACGCCGGAAATTTCTAAAATCCTATTTAGGACTACTTAACCCAAGGGGATTTATAACCCTCCGTTAAACGGTGATAACGTCGTCGGAATATCACCAAAACTTGAACATATGCAATTCAATGTATAATCTTTCCAATGGTGCGATCAATTTCGAGAACGGATGGCTAATTGAAAAAATTGTCCACGCAAAGAAAAACTGACCATAGAAACGGTTCTGATTATAAATATATCCTAAAATCCTATATACTATTAAATCTGGCTCAGCGTTACCTTGCCGTTAAATTTAACGAAGAGAATTTGTGGTCTAACCACGGTTAGCTCCTCACCAACCGCGGTTCGTCCCCTCCTCCTCACCGAGTTCTTCGGCTCTGGTCTATTAATAATGATGTCTCAAGTTTTCCGTTTGCCCAACTTAACGGCAATTACAATTTTCTTGCTGCATTTGTCTTTTACTGCCTTCTTTTTTGGGGGTAGGGGGTTCTGTCACTTTTTCCCCCTTTCTTCTTTTTTTTTTCTTTGGGCTGTAAGTTTTGTTTTTTTACTTATATTCAATTTTTTTCCTCTTTCTTCATTTTTAACCAAATCGAATTTATCCAGCGCGCCGCTAATCGTTCGCCGAAATAAAAGTCGTCATAATTATTAGTGGCATTGCCCCCTTTCATATGATATGTGAACTCATATAGTTTCGACGTATGTATAATTTAATTATTTTTTAATAATTCCCTCTGCGGCGCGTGCGGCCATTTGCGAGTCGCGTTTTACGTAAGTGTTTTTATGGCGGTCGTGGCTTAAAGAAAATGGAGGCTGTCATAGTTATCGGCGCATCGTCCGCTTTCATATGACATGCGACTTGATATAATTTTGATGTATTTTTTTGGGCGGTCGGTAATATACTGGTAAATAAATAAACATATGAAACTATGCATAAATTTAAATACGGATATTGTAGTCGTCACAACAATTATTTTAAGTAAATAAAATGGAGAATTGGTTTAATATCCACTCAACCCATAAAAAATAAAGAGTAATGCTATATATACCCTCTTTTGGGACCTCATTTTTAAACCACATGGCGTGGCAAGTATCACAACCACACTTTTTATGTGTCGTTTTTTTTATTGAGCGATTGTGATGCTTGCCATATCATGGAGTTTAAAAATGGGATCCCAAAAGAGGGTACAAATAGCATTATTCAAAAATAAATGTCGTTGCTCATCGCCTAGGTGGTTAAGACGTGAATATAATGTGGTATAAAAGAACCTAAATGGTATTTGAGCAGGACAGAGAACGACCCTCTAACCTCTAGACTATGAGGTTTGATATACCACGCGAAAAATTGGAACAAGAAACGCAAGAACACCACATGGCAGTATATCTTTAATTCAAATGGTGACTCACATTTCATGTTCATTCAATCAACTTCTGTTAAGTTGAATTCTTATCTTTCTTACCCCAATTTTTATTGTGATATAATTTTTTCCAGCTACATAGGCGTTAGTGACTAATTTATCCATTATTTTTACTTGGACCGGGTATCTTATCGGCTATCCAAATCTTTCACAGGTGCATGATGGTCAACTTGATGACTTTGACAGATAGAGCGGGAGCACAGATCCTTCTTCAAAGAAGCCGTCACACTTCCCAAAGCCGCCGTTGAATCTTCTCAAAGCCGCCGTTGTATTATTGAGTTGAATTTTGAATTAATATATTATTCTTTGAATCAATAAATTAGATAGGAATCCATCAATATCCATAGAGATAAGACGGAAAGTTAAATGGCAAGCAGGTGCCAAATAGATAAGATGGAAAGTTAAATAATAAGTGGGTGTTTGTAAGTTCTTGTACTTATGCAGAAGTAACTTTTCAGAAGATCTTTTGAAAAAAGTAACTTTCATTAAAAAAATTAAAAAGTGTTTGCAGAATATGCTTGTCTACAGCAAAAGTTAAAATAGAGTGTTTGCATATTATCAATTTGAA
>JAOYMZ010008512.1:0-21859 GCA_025802335.1 Pinguicula primuliflora
GAGGTTTGCTGATGTTGATTCACCAAGTGCAGTAGCTGCTCATATCTTTCTGTCTCCCAAGATCTCAGCTCCCTCCTGAATAGTGGCTGATCATTATCCTCTCCCCTGGATATTCTCATTCTTGCTGCACTCACCGTGTCTATTTTTGTCAAGGACAGCCTGTATAGATCACCAAATATGACTGCAAATGTTCCGTTCCCCGTCCAGTTCGATCTCCAGAAAAGCGCCTGTTCTCCAGATTCCATTTGCAAGGAGATGCTACTGTTAAACCATGTCTCTGTAGCTGTGCAGTTCCAGATGTCTCCCCAGGCCCGCGAAGTGTTATCAGGCAGAGTGACCAAATGCAGTTCTGTCATTCTGTCCTCAGCTACAAAGTATTTAGATGTAATGATCTCGCTCCAGAGGCTATCAGTTTCGTTCTTGAGTCTCCAGATCCATTTACCGAGCAGTGCAATATTCATTCGCCGCAAGTCCTTCAAACCCAAACCACCTTCTTCCTTTTGGAGACACATATGTTGCCACTTAATCCAATGAATTGGTCTTGCTTGCTGGTGATGTTTCTGCCATAGGAACTTGGTGAGTAGTTTTGTTATCTGCTTGATTACCTGCAAAGGAGCTAAGTATATCGAGAGATAATAAACTGTTAGACTCGTCAGAGTTGCTTTAAGTAATGTTACTCGTCCTGCGAATGATAGGAATTTGTTCTCCCAGCTATGCAGCTTTTTTTCCATCTGCTGAATAAGTCTGTTCCACATATGACGTCTTCCTGGATTTTCTCCCACCGGTAGTCCGAGGTATATGAATGGTAATTCTCCACTTTGACACCTTAAGTTACCTGCAAAAGTTTCAAGGGTCTGGGGCGGGGTGTTAATGGCAAATAGCTTACTTTTGAGTGGGTTTATCGAGAGTCCAGAGAGCAGCTCGAAGATTTGCATTACTCCTTTCATTGCTAGAATGTTATCTGCATTCCCCTCTGCTATGAGTAATGTGTCGTCTGCATATTGTAGATGCGAGACTGACACATTACCAATTTGTGCTCCTGTCAGAAAGTTCGAAGTTGAAGCCTTTTCCATGAGCAAGTGTAGTCCTTCAGCAACCATCAAAAATAGGAGGGGAGATAAAGGGTCTCCTTGTCTTAGCCCCCGGGATAACTTAAATTCGCCTGCACTTGAACCATTTATCATAATAGCAGCCCGAGCAGAGGAGACACACTCCATTATCCAACCGCACCATTTATCTGAGAATCCCATTTTCTTTGTCATTTGTTCCAAGAATGACCAACTGACCGTATCAAATGCTTTTTTGAAGTCCAGTTTAAGCAACAATAGAGGTTTCTTATTCCTCTTGTATGTGTGAAGCACCTCATTAGCCACCAAAATACCGTCTAAGATCTGTCTGTCTTTGAGAAATCCTGTCTGATTTTTAGAAATCAACCTGGCCAGAACCTTGCTTAATCTCGCTGCAAGCAGTTTGGCTAGTATCTTGTATCCACATCCAATTAAAGATATCGGTCTGTAGTCTTCCAGAGCCGTTGGATTCTGTAATTTTGGCGCTAGTGTTATCCAGGTTGACGTTAATCCTTTGGATAATTTCCCTGTGAAATGAAATTCTCTGATGAACAGGAAGAAGTCCTCTTTCAACACCTCCCAATGTTGTTGTAGGAAGTAGAAGTTAAAACCGTCCGGGCCAGGACTTTTTCGCGGTGCACAATTCCATACTGCTTCCTCTATTTCTTTATCCTGAAACTCGGCTATGAGCATCTCATTTTCCTCCTCAGAGACTGTTTTTTCAGCTGGAGCATCTAAGGTTAGGCATATATCAGTTTGAGTACTGTACAGGTTCTTGAAGAAGGTAGTAATATGATGCTTGACTGTTCTTACTTCACCATTCCATGAACCGTTTATCATCAGACCCCTAATTGCATTTCTTCTGTTGTTACTCTGCAACTTTGAATGGAAGAATTTATAGTTACCATCACCAGCCGTTATCCAGTTCACTCGAGATTTTTGCAAGGTCAGCTTCTCTTTTTCTAGCAATGTTTGCTGCAACTTCATCCAGCTTTGTCTCTTAGCCTGTCGATCTTCTTCAGTTAGCAGTCCAAGCTCCAGTTTCAGATCAAATGTAGACACTTCTAGCTTCAATCTGTCAATCCTACGATCTACATTCCCAAACACTGTCTTGTTCCACACTGTCAGCTTAAACCTCATGCCTCTCAGTTTATGGTGTAAGATATATCCTTTAGATCCTGTTATTTGAAGTGCGCTCCATTCTGATTTCACCACCTCCGCGAAGCCTTCTGAGCTACTCCAGCAATCCAGAGTCCTATTCGCCTTAGGTCCCCAGTCTAAGTCTTCTACTTTGAGCAATATAGGACAGTGGTCGGACAGTGATCTATCCATCGCATGTTGGAATAATTGTGGCCATTTCTGAATCCATTCCTCGCTGAGCAGGAATCTATCCAGTCTACTGCATGATGTACCCCGTCCTGCGTAGCATGTATATCTTCTTCTTTGAAGTGGAAGATCCACTAATTTCGACCTGAGGATGAAGCTGTTAAAGTCTAACATTTCACGTACCGTTGGAGGTGCCAAACTGTTCCTTTCCTCTATATTCCGGACTGCGTTAAAATCCCCTGAAATGCACCAGCAATCTGGAAGTTTATCAGCCATTACCCTCGTCAGTCTCTCCCATAGATCTCGTTTGGCGGTTACTGTGTTAGGTCCATAAACATTTACAATATGCACCTTTGTTGCATTTTGTCCCCAAAGACCCGAAATCCTTATGAATCCTGCCTCAGACTGAGTTTCCTGCAAGGTGAAAGTTTGTTTGTCCCATACACAAAGCAACCCTCCTGATCTTCCTGTTGAAGATTGGCAAAAGTACTCAAAGTTTTCATCTGGCCATATTCTCCTGCATACACTTCTAGTTAGGTTTTCTGACTTTGTTTCCTGGATACAGATAAGTTCTGCTTGTTGAGCTGTAATGATCTTTCTCAAATCTGATTTCTTAATAGCTGTGTTGAGACCTCTCGTGTTGTAGGAGAGGATCTTCATTAAACTGCAGAAGGAGTCGCTGAACCTATTTCCTGATTCATCAAGTCTGATTCCTTTATTGTTTCTGATTTTTCTGCTGCCAATTGGTCCATAATTTGTAGCTTATACGTCATCTCCTCATCACTTTTGTTTGATTTTATCCCCAATTTTCTGGCCATTTTCCATATTTTCCTGGGCTCTGATTCTTCTTGTAGCATTGTTTCCTCTCCTATTAATACTGAATCACCACTACTGATATCCTGTGTACTCAGTTCCACAAGACGAGATTGCATGTTTTCTACATATTCTGAGGTTTGTGATCCTGCTCTTGAATTATTGTCACTTAGCGCTGTCCTAGCATTGTCCCGCCTGCTCATCCTGGATAGAGTTTTCAGACTTTGATTAATTAATGCATCCAATCCGAATGGATCTGCTTCACCGGTTGGAGTTAGCTGAGTTTGCTCACGTGTCTTCTTTTTACGAGTGCTTCCTTCTTCTCCACAGACCGAGAAGTCCAGAGTTACTCCTGTCCTATTCGTCTTTTGGCTCGGGCCTGCATTTTGGATCTGTTCCTCCAGCAGAGCGGTGAATCCCCCCTGTCTCTTAATCGTGTGTATCTTTTCCTTTCCCGTAGAAGATGGTTCATCGCTATCCCAGGATTTCCCTGCAGATGGACTTAGCAGAAAAATTTCTGGAAATTCTAATTGATCTACTGCGATTTTTCCCTGAGGTTTTAGAATTGAGCTATTGTCACAGGTCTGGTCGTTGCCTTGAGTTATAATTCCATTCAATTTTCCGTCTGTTTCCTTTCCTTGTTTTTCCACTTCATCTGATTGTGCTCTCTGCGGTGATTTGCTAAGCAAGTATTCTGGTGTAAGCATTGCTTCTTGCTCCTGGACTGATATTTTCTCCAATTCAGCTTGCGAGTGTACTAAGTGTCCTTCTAGTGATCCACCTTTATCTCCCGAGTCTGATCCTTTATTATGGATCAACTCCTTCTGATTCACTCCTACTTCATTATCCGCAGAACACTCTCCCTTGCACCACGATGTTTCTTTTGGTGTTCTGTCTGACACAGTATTGTTTGCTGGTATCTGTCTTCTTTTACTCTGTATATCTTTCTGAATCTCCGGCCATTCTTCTGCCCTTTTATCAGGTTTTTGGGAGACTACCTCCTTCCATTGCATCCTACGACGAGTGCTTAATCTACCATTGTTCCTTGTTTCTGGCTGTTCCTCTTCTATCCATATGTCAAAGACTTCATGACCAGACTTAATACGCAATTGTTTTTGGACCGTTTCACTTGAGGCAGTCAGAATTTGAATTCTTGCAAAAAGCATTTCTGTTTTCTTAGATGTCCTTGCATCTATCTGCACTACCTCTCCGATTCTTGAACCCACTTCCTTGAAGAATATATCACTCCAGCATTGTAATGGAGTGCCAGTAATTTGTATCCATGTCGATCTCATCATTTTCCCATTAATCACTTTCCATGGGCGCAAATTACTAACCATTATCAACTCCTGCACCTTTACGTCATTCAATAGCTTCAACTTGAACTCCTCAGATACCATCTTGATCAGTACTTCCCCCCTCCAGACGGACCACAGAACTGTCAGTATATCCATTCTCAACTAACAATCTGTTCATCGAAGCAATGTCTAGCATAGGGATTGGGAGGCCGACGAGGCATTTTTCCAGCCATAATGTATCCTCTTCAGCGGGACTGAAATCCATTTCTTCCAATGCCTCTGGATTTTCCACCATTTGCCCAGTATCTTTATTTTTTGCTAAAAGCGATGTCTGGTTTACTTTGCGCAAACCCGTTCCAGCACTTCTAGCTAACTTTACTTGAAGTTTTGCATTGTTTATCAGACATCCCTGCAATTCCTGCAGAAGCAAAACAGGGTCTATAGTTTTATCGAATCGGACAAAACCATAACGTTTACCTTTCAGTTCAAGATGAGGGGGTGCATAGACATCACGAACTTGGCCATGCTTTCCAAAGTATGTCCACATTTCAGCTTCTGTCCATTCTTGGGGAAAGTTAGTCACGAAATAGGAAGTAGAATTTGCACGAATTTTTTCAATAAATAAGGGCAACTTCCTGATTTGTGCCAGGTTTGCTCTTCGCTGAGGATTTTGATGAATCGACTCCTCTGGTTTCTGTCTCGTGTTGTTTCTCCGGTTAGTAACCGTGGTCCACTCAGAATGAGTTTCGCCCTCTTCCTTCCCCTCCGGTACAATGACGTTCGATTCCTGCACAATAGCAATGTCAGGAAAATCTTTCTTGCCATCCATCGGATCGGAGCTAACGGGTACCGTCGCGACACTCTCTTTTGCTTTTTCACTCGTGTTTTCACTCATTTTGCGTAACCGATTCCAATAGTAAACCCTAATCACTGAGATATAGTCGCAGACGACATAATAGGTGGATGTGGGCTAAAAATGTATCTCTTCCGAAATTGCTGGAAACTGCGGCACTTTGAGCCCAAGCTGATAATAGGTGGAGGTGGCTACTCTCATTAAAACTTTAGGTGTGCACATGTGCGCGTGTGTGGGCCAACATAATAGGTGGATGTGGGCTACTCTCATTAAAACTTTGAGCTCAAGGTGATAGATTGTAGCACCACTTTCCTATTTAAGTTGGTTGACAATTGTTTCTCTAATCGGTAAAGGACATATCCCAATAGTTTTAACTTAAGTGTACAAATATTAAAATAAATATAATATAATATATATGGGGAGGGTTCAAGGGTCATGGAGTTATACATAATTTTATACATGCATTTTCAGTTCTGACAACTAGAATCGCTCGTTGATGGAATTTGTCACATCGTTATAAAGCTTATACATAAAAAAAATCATAAGCCCAAGTTTTGGTGATGTTCCGACAACTTTATCACCGTTTAATTTAGTTTCATATTTTTTTCCTTGGGTTAAGTCGTCCTAAATATGATTTTAGAAAATTTCAGCGACGAAATCGCCGGAACCTGAATTAAACATGAGATTTAATATCTCCTATTTGTAAGCTTTCTAACAATATGGCTAATTCCGTCAACGGGCGATACTAGTGGTCGGAATTGAAAATTCGTGTATAAAATTATGTATAACTTCATGACCCTTGAACCTGCCCCAATATATATGTGTACACTTAAGTTAAAACGACGTCGTTTTGATTTGTGTACTCAATTGAGTACAAAATGTGTGAGTAAAGTTAGAATTTTTGAAATCTATTTAACGATTTTCTTTTTGTATATACAAAATCAATTACCAAAAAAATGAAAAATAATAATAATACAAGGATTTTTTTTCGCATGCCAAAAATATGGTGCCAAATAAATGCTTATGGTGCAAAAAACTGTTTTCAGTCGTCGGATATGTTATTTGACATATCCAACGGCTTAGATCAGTTCACTTAAGTGAACCGGATTCGGGTCGCTGGTTATGACTCGCACTTAAGTTAACTGATCTCAGTCGTCGGATAACATATTTGACGTCTGGAAATAATTTTTCAGCACCATAAGCATTTATTCAACACCATAATTTCGGCATGTGAAAAAACACATAATACAAGATTATTTTGTTCTTACTAATCTATTTAAATATTGTTTATTTTTATGCTTAATATCTCCAGATAACTTCCTAATTATGTGTAATTTTCATTCCCTTTATTAATAACTGCATATTTACACAACTCGAAGTAAAAATTCAATTTCAACTGCCAAGTTATTTATTTGCTATCTCCTCTCGTGTTCTGCGCCATGAGCACCAGAGAATAATTATGCTCCAAATCATATGCACCCAATCCTAAAACAAGAAACTTATATAATTAAGAACCTTTTAATATGTTAACTCTAACGTGAGATAAATTTTACTAATTCTTTTTTAATGTATCACTACAGCTCGTGCTGCAGTCTTGGTAAATGGAGCTAGCGCAGGAGAATTTGAGCTAAATCAGGGACTGTGACAAGGAGACGCTCTTTCACCATTGCTGTTTATCATTGTTGCTGAAGGATTGAGTATGCTACTAAGAAGATCTGAGTCTCAGAACCTGCTGACAGGTGCTGACTTTGGTGAATTTCAGATAACTCATTTGCAGTATGCGGATGACACGCTGCTGATAGCGAAAGGAAAGCTGGAAAATGTGATGGCAATGAAAGGCATACTGTTGATTTTCGAGCTCCTGTCAGGATTATCTATTAACTTCATCAAAAGCCAACTATATGGACTAAATGTTCCAGCAGCACAAATGGAGCTCTTTGCTGAGAAGCTAAGGTGTCAAAAATGAGATCTGCCCTTTCTGTATCTCGGGCTGCCAGTCGGGGAAAAGCCAGGAAGAATTTGGATGTGGGATAGACTACTCAACCAGATGGATCAGCGTTTAAATAACTGGGAGCATAAGTTTCTGAATTTCGCAGGAAGGCTCACCCTTGTCAAGTCTATACTAACCTCGTTAACAATCTATTATCTCTCCTTGTTTTATGCTCCTGTGCAGATAATCAAGAATTTGACAAAGTTGATTACGCGCTTCCTGTGGCAAAAAAACTCCCAGCAGCACAGACCCATTCACTGGATAAAATGGGTGCACCTGTGTTTGGAGATCGACGAAGGAGGGGTTGGGATGAAAGATTTGTGGTCCCTGAACAAAGCTCTGTTATCTAAATGGGTGTGGCGCTTCAAAACAGAAGGAGATAGCTTATGGACAGAAGTGCTGAGATCAAAGTACTACCTCCCAACTGATCATATGTCTGATCTGAGCCTCATCTCATTACCAGACAATACATTCAAAGTCTGGAAAGATATCTGGGAGGTAGCTGCGATGGCAGAATGGTTTAATAATCATTTGAGGATGCAGGTAAACTCAGGTGACACAGCACTATTCTGGCGCACAAACTGGACAGGAGAAGGCTCCTTTGAGGTCCTTTTCAATGACATTTATAAGCTAGCAAATGCAAAGTATAGCACAGTCCAGGAAATGCAGGATCAGGGAAGTAACCTTATCTCATTTACTGCTGGTTTATCCCTCAGAAGAGGGCTAAGATCATGGGAACAAACTCGTCTAAACTCCATGTTTGTGCAGGTTGTTGATTTCTGGCCATCTAACACTGCCCCAGATCGCTGGAAATGGACAGGAGGCCCTACTGGAATCTTCACAGTTTCCTCTGCATATTCCATCATCCAGGAAAGCCTGTACAATCCTATGTCTCAAAATAGAGAGCGGTTATCGCAATCATGGAACAAGATCTCCCCCCGTAGAGTGCAAGTGTTTGTATGGCGATTACTACAGGATAGAACTGCTACGATGGACAACATCAAGAAATGGGGGATCAGTGTAACCGAAGCGGCTGCACGATGTGTATGATGTGGATTGCAAGAGGAGACAGCCACTCATCTATTCTTAACTTGCTCTCATGCTACTGCTGTTTGGGAGGAAATTTGCAGCTAGATGGAAATTGAATACGAGCCAGAGACTGCAATCCAGCAACACCTCCATAAGTTCATCCAACAATGCTATTGGTAAAGTCATATGGCAAGCAACTGTATGGTACTTGTGGAAGGAGAGAAATGTTGTCCGTTTTGGCAGTGAAGGCATCACAGATGTAGCCGAAATTACCAAGAACCAGACATGGTGCTGGATTGAAGCCAGGAGAAAGGGCAGCTCTATCCACTCAATGAGCGAATGGAGGCGACAATCGGTAGCTTTATATGCCAAATGAGGATGGAAGCAAACCAGCGGTGAATGGTTATGTTCCAGTCGGTTTGGTTCTAGTGTTCCAGCGGCATTGTATGTCTGTTACACTGGTTAGCTAATGCTCTGAAATTTTAGAACTGCAGTAATCCTCTAGCTGTAGTTCTCTATAGGTGAATAGATGACTAGTATTCTAGTTTCTAGTTTTGGATTGATAGCATTGTATTATGTACAGTTTTTTGGGTTGAATGAAATCAAGTACCTATCTAAAAAAACTAATTCCTTTTGTATTGCTCAAAGATTTAAAAAAATCCAATAATCAGTTCAAGGATTATATTATTCCCCAAAAATTTTTATAATCTTTTTAGATCTAGCATTAGAGAGTGCATCGTCCAGGCATTTTTTTCCGGCCGACCACCCCGATTTGATGTTCTTCTGCCTGTTGGTGCGGTCCGGCATGGGGGCCGCCCATGTAAATTTTTTTTACACATGGCTCATGCTTTGCGGTTGGGCATTGGTCGGTGCCTCTGTATCCCGACTTCTCGAACACTGGTTAAATTTTACCTTGAACATTCTTAATTCCCAAGTCCTATTTCAGGAGCATACTTTTTTTTTCGGGAGCATACAAATTTGTAAGTTATGGACTCTCATGTTTTGTACAATATAATTTTGACTATTGGCACAATTCATTGATATGCTGGATTTGTCAAAGAGGGGTTGACATAGTGGTTATGGGAGTGACAATTGCACTCACAGGTCACAGATTCAAATTATCTCAGCAACATTACCTATAAAAAAATTAATATGCTGGATTCACTAATAAAGATTATACATAATATCAAAAGGTTCATGTGTTGTCATAACAACAACTGTTTCATGACCAATAACATCTAAAATCATTTCACTTGGGTCTAAATAATATTTTATAAATGATCGGCAATGAATCCATTGTAACCTCACTTGAAATTCAATGTTTGATCTCATGTGTATTTTGTTACGATCCGTGGATCCAATTTCAGCAACGAGCAATCGCACCAAATATGTTTTTTTTAGCAAAACTTCATTAAAATCACCAAATAATTACATCCAATTCATGTGACAAATCTGGCTTCAAAGGAACATGACACATTTTGAAGGCTTGGATGGGAAATTGGAGGAAACCATCGGCGTGGTCAAGAGAAAAGCATTTTTTTTAGATTAAACTCGTTAATTTGTTTTGGACGGGATTACGTGTTGATGTAAATTGCAGAACTACTAATGAGCTCGCAATTTTCATACAAAAACTTACGAATGCTAGATAATCTAGGGGCCACAAAGACCCATCAAATACACATTTTGAAACTAGCAGTTCATAAAAACTATTATTACACATGGTAGTAACCATAGTTTTTTATTTAGGTAACATGTTACCTGCATAACAGTGATATATATAGGATAATATGTTGAGCTTTTTACCTGATGGTTTTTTGCGGACAGTCTTGAGGCATCACTAGGCTTGCTCATGTATTTTTGCCAGTACCAGATGGAAGTGTCATGTTGCAGTGTGTTCCTCGTACTTACAGGTGGAGGAAAGTTTTTTCTCGTTCCAGCAGTCTGGCTATTTAAGGAGGAATGTTCGTGGCATTGAAGTGTTTACTTCCTTTAGTTGCGCCTATCTTGGCTAGTTGAGATGCCACAGAGTTTGTTGTTTTCCTGCATAGCCTATGAACTGGAATCAGACAGTCAGTCATTTTTTGCCTAATCTGTTATACCTGTCCCATTATTCTCCAGTGGTTCAGTCCGAGTATGTCTTAGAGTATAGGAGTGGAGTCCGATTCTATTGAGTACAAGCCTTCCTAGAGCAGTGAGAGGGGCTCTAAACTTTGTTGGAGAGCATCTACGTCAGCTGCTATCTGACCTTCACTGCTCAGTTTCCAGCAGTTTGCTGATATGAGAGTGCCCTCTTCATTTCTCAAGACCATGCCTCCACATGCAGGACCTGTGGTTGCAGAGAAGACACCAGAGTGTTTGCCTTTCCTTTCATGCTCGGAGGGGGAGTCCAACGATGTGCAACTTTTGGATGAATGACTCTTGGATTCAGCTTTGTAAATCCCATAATCTATAGTCTTGTATTTTCAGAGTTCTTATGTGATTTGTTCATCGACTTCAGTTCCATCAGTTGTTGAAGGAGTTGCACAGTATCAAGAATAATTTGCAAAGAGTTCATGGGTACCCCTTCAAATCGTGATTTGCACCTGTGAGACCAAATTTTCCATAGAATAATGTTAGAAGCAGTTTTAAGCACAAAACTCAACAACTTACTCCTCGTGGTGTTACTCCACTGCTGAAGCCTTAGAGATAAAGTTTGGTTGGAGTATTGCACACCCAGAACGAATTCAAAATGTAACCACACTTCCTTTGTTGTTTGGCTTTCAGATAGTAGATGAGACAGTGTTTCCTCTTGGTGAGTTGTATGGCAACAAGAACAGATAGAGGGGAGATTAACTCCTTTAGACTTTAGGGCTGTATCTACAGCAAGAATATCATGCTCCACCTTCCAGGCGTGTAAGCTAACTTTTAAAGGGATTCTTTCATCCCAGCAGGCCTTGAATCTACCAGATTGTGTTCCTCTATGTCTGAAAAACTCCCAGGCAGATTTAAGTGAGAATTGACCATCTAGAGAGGGTTCTCATATCATACAGTCCTTGTGATCAGTTCTTTTTATGAGTAGACTGTCCTCTACCAGTGCTGGGGAGTTTGGGAGTAGTTCTTCTAATACTCCTTTGTGCCAGTTTAAGCCAACTGATACCTGAGCAATGGTGATGTTGGAATATCTGACAGCGAGCACATCTCCTAATATCAGGTCCTTGTACCATTTATCCCACCAGAAGCTTATGTTCCCGTCTCCCACAAGCCATCTGATGTTGTGATTCATAACAGCTTTAACTGAAGGCTTCACTATGGCGTTTGATATGGGATCAGATTTGCAGTACTTGTTCCTCATGAACTGTGCCCATAGAGAATCTCCAACTTGAAGTTTGTACTACAATTTTCCATTAAAGGCAGAAATTTGATCCTTGATTCTTCTAATTCCAAGCCCACCTTCTGTAGTGGGAAGACATATATCCTGCCACTTTTTCCAGTGTAATTTTCTCTTCCCCTCATGCCAACCCTAGAGGAAATCAGCAAACAGCTTTTCTATCTTGTGGATGGTATTCATACCTGGAGCTAATGAGAAAAGAAGATATATATATATATATATATGCATGCTAGTTAAGACATGGCGAATGAGTATGATGCGTCCTCCTACTGATAAATTATTTGATTTCCATCCCTCAAGTTTTTTTTGTATTTTTTCTCTGAGTTTGGTGAACAAAGATTCCGTTTTTCTACCCGTATATAAAGGGCAACCTAGATATATGATAGGTAATTGATTCTGTCTCATTCCTGTTTTCCCTTTTATGAGGTTGATAGCACTTCTATATGCAATGTGGGAAGTTATGAAAGCACTAAGAGAAAAGCATTGGAATGGGGAAAGGCTCGAACAAAAATGGACAATTTTGAAATCTTACTTTCGGACTGGATGATCCAGCCCGGCCCATTTTTGATCCAAATTTGAACGATCACCTTGCGGGCCGGCCCAATCCCAAATCAAACCAAAACAAACCAAAACAAACCAAACATACCCAGTAAATCTCGCCCTTAGGCAGGGTCCTATGAGGGTAGGATATACGCAATCATACACCCAACCCTTAACAGGATGAAAAGATTATTTCCAGAGAGACTCTCAGTTCGAAAAAAAATACAAAAATAAAATAAAATAATAATAATAATAATAGAATACAAATAATAATAATAAAAAATAAATATAACTAGAATAACTAATTACCTGAACTATTCACTCCATATGCCCAATCAATATGTACAAAAGCAATTTTTTTTTCTTCAATACAATTTTTTGCTTATAAAAAAGTTCTTTTTTTGGTAAGCAAATATCAAAGATTATTCTTATAGCTAATGTACAGATTCAAGCAGATATCAAAGATTCATGGCAGCATACAGGTTGCAGCAAAAAAGGCACACACACAGTGCATGCAAGCTACCAATATAAATTGCACATAGACAAATCAACCGGAATCCAGTGACTCGAGACCAATTAAAGATACATGGCAGATTCACACCGCATAAGATAACAATCTTTATATGGCAAATGTTACAGTAAAAAATTCCTACACAATAAAACCTACAAGCAAGGAAGATCATCGTACAGGATGAACAAATTACGTGCTATTTAGCCATGCAGAAGACGAAAATGTGTCTCACCTATTCAGACAGTGTGCAATATAAGAAAAGCATGGAATCTAACAATGGAATGGTTGAGACTAACTCAACTCGGAAGCGAAGAACAGATCGCAACGCTCGATGAATTCCTAGTAGCCTCACTAAATGCCGGGAAAAGGATGTCTGCAGGCTGCAGGACAATCTAGTCAGCATTCATGTGGGAAATTTGGAATTATTGAAACAAAATGAATTTTGAAGGAGAAGAGGAAGAACGAGTCTCAGATCTTCATTACTCGGAGAAATCGAAGAAACACAGCAGCGCCAGATGCACAAGACTGGTTTGAAAACCCAAAATTATTGCATATTCCAAGTTTAATTTTGATTAGTAGCATTAAAGCTATGTTTCGGAATATTACAATTCGAAATTTGAAATTCAGAATTCGAAATTTCGCAATTTAAAATTCGGAATTTTGAAATTTAGGGTTGGAATTCGGAAATCCAAAATTTCGAAAAAAAAAAAAAGTAAAGAAGTTAAATGCACTATTTCAAAGGAGCTAAAGGAGAGAGAGAACTTTGTAAATAGTTATACATCAGGTTAATGCAAACATCAAAACTCAAGGAAGTTTGAAATAAATGGCGTCGGCCTTCAGCAATGCTGATGAATGCCTCCTGTCCGGAAATGGAAAAATTGGAATCTACGATCCTGCGCTAGTACACATGGCCATTACACTCGACGTTGAATATCTTCGAGGCTCAATCGTCGTTGTATATCTTCGAGGCTCAATCGTCGTTGTATACTCGATTCTGCAGCATTCGAGGTGTCCGGAGACTGTTTTCTTCCATTTTCTGGTCTCGGATATCGGGCTTGAATCCCTCGTTCGATCCACCTTCCCTGAATTGAAGTTCAAAGTGTATTACATCGATCCTGAGCGACTGCGAGGTCTGATTTCAAGCTCCGTGAGGCAGGCTTTTGAACAGCCATTGAATGACACGAGAAATTATTTGGGTGATCTTCTTGAACCTTGCGTGAACAAAGTCATCTACTTGGATTCCAATCTGTTGGTCGTCGATGATATCTCCAAGCTCTGGAACACAACCATAGGAGACAGAACAATCGGAGCACCAGAATACTTAAAACCCAATAGTAAATAATTGGGCCAAAAGCAAAACCCAAAACATCCTTAAAATTAAAATTAAAGTATTGGCCCAAAACAATATTTCGGAATTCGGAATTTCAGATTCTAAACTCAAAAACTCGTTCCATTCCTAATTGTTATTCGGGATAGAAAATTGATTCTGAACCAATCCGAACAGAAAATTCGGAATTTCGGATTGGGATTTCGGAATCCAAAAATTTCGAAAAATTCCGATCCGAATGCCCACCCGTAGTCAAAACAGTCAATATCATTTCCCAAAACCAACTTGTTCAAGTATTCGGCTTGTTTAGGTAGATGCTGAATTAAGCTATACCTAATTCCATCCGGGCGGCACACTCGTTTAGAATGATGTACGCCACCTTCAAGGTCATCTACATAATCGAGTGAATTTAAGATTGCAAGCAAAGTCAAGATAATTCAGAGTTCCTTTTGTTTCGCAGACATCTGGACAACGTTCAAAGAAGAAATGAATCACGTATCCTCTCAAGTAGGTTAAGAACATGAACATTCAAGAATGGAATAAACTAGGCGATCTCATGAAATCACATATTAATTCCGTAAACGAACTCACGAATTCAGAAATACAACACATATGATTGCATAAAATTCGATTATTTTTCGAATAACCAATTTCGGCCGAACACCACCAAATTGCCGTAATCACTAACCTAGCATAATACAATGCATAAAAATAGGAATAAACGCTTATCCATATATCAGAACCGTGTATATCTGAAATAAAATCTATGGATTCGTCGTAAATGAAGATGAATTCGCCAACATAAACAATCTAGGGTTCGTAGTTTTTGAAATCGGAATTGAGGACTTTAGAGTTGGATTTTGTATATATAGTAGCTTGATTGGTAATTCAGATGAAATTCAATGGGTATTTTAATCTTTGTACACTTTGGTCATTAATTAAGTTTCCAAATCACACGTGTTTTGGGGGATTAAAATAGCGATTCAAATCAAAGATCCGATAAAAAACGACAGATTTCGACAGTTGTACCGTCAATAACGTTCGTAATCAAATTTGTACTGAACAAGTTTTAGCGTTTTATTACGATCGTTAAAAACTGCGAAAACCACTGTAATCAAACGCTATCACATACAGGTCAAATACTCTAAGGATTTTCTCAATGGAGCCAGATTATTCTCAATTGAGCCAAATCCCTCAATTTGACTCTCCCATGGGCCCAATACTCTTTGGACTTCTCTCGAGTCCAATACTCTAGGGATTTTCCCCTGGCTCCGATACCATGTTGAAAACAACCCCCCTTCTCTGTGGGCTTGGGGCTCGTGGTGCGCATATAGGTCAACTTAAATATGAAAATACATGGTACTCTCATTAAAACCTTGAGCTCAATGCGATAGATTGTATCATACATAATACATTACTATTTAAGTTCATTCTTATTTATTTCTCTAATCAGAATTGAATAATTGAAATACTTAATCCTAAGGAAAAACATTTTAGAAATTTAGTCGACAAGGTCAATAGAATGGGTTTGGGGTGCGTACAGTGACTGCACCGTGCAGTGCGCATGTGGCACTGCAGGATTTATGCGGGCCCACGCAAAAGTGTTGAACACCGGGCCCCCTGCCACACCAATCCTACAGTGCCACATGAGCACTGCATAGTGTGCTGTGAGTATCTCACTGCACACACTCCAAACCCCAATAGAATCGGTGCCTAATTTTAGTATTGGCAACTTTACCACACACCCAAAAAAACCATGAGTTTCATCAATCACGAAAATGAATCTTAATATGAATCATACCTGTCAACGAGGAGTTGGTCTAGTAGTTATGAGAGTGACAATTGCGCTCAGAGATTACGGGTTCAAATCCAACATTACCTACAAAAAAAATATGAATCATACCTTAATATATCGGAACTAATTTCAAGTAGTATTTACCGGAGTTCGGACGTCTCAGCTGAACCGATCTGTAATATATGAGTCTGGACATGATAAAATTATTAACCGTAAAAAATGATCTAATTTAAGATCATCTTGCGGGTAAGATCGGAAATAATAGAAAACTGTAAGATGCTCAACCAATTTTGTCTTCATATGTCATATTTTGTTTTTAACAACTCGTACTCTTTTACCCAAAATGGTATGGGTACCCCACCCCGGCACCCCAGCACACTCCCAGCGGCCACGTCAGCAGGGCAATTTTTTTTTGGTAAAATTTAAAAAAATAGCATTTAGTCTTTGGGTTTGTAGTTTTTAGTCATTGTGTTTATATTTAGCTCTTGAGTTTATAACATTTAAATAGGGTTTTAGATTTTTCGACGGCGAAGTCGTCATAATATTAATTTAGAAAAATAGCATTTAGTCCTTGGGTTTATAGTATTTAGCCTTTGGGTTTATATTTAGCACTTGGGTTTATAACATTTAAATAGGATTTTAGATTTTTCGACGGCGAAGCCGCCGTAATATAAATTTAGAAAAATAGCATTTAGCCCTTGGGTTGTAGTATTTAGCATTGGGTTTATATTTAGCTCTTGGGTTTATAACATTTAAATAGGGTTTTAAATTGTTCGACGGTAAAGCCGTCGTAATATAAATTTAGAAAAATTAAATTAATAAAAAAATGCAAAAAAATAATATACTGACATTACAGCCACATCAATAGGGTGCGGTAGGGGTGCAGGGTGGGGAGTGGGCCATAGTGGCCTTGCTCTTTTACTGCGTAGACCAAAAAGTTATACCCCAGCATTTCTTGTAATGGCGTACGGAGAAACAACAAAGATCAACTAGATTTTTAGGACAAGAGGGAGATACTGTCAGAGGATGTTGAGGAAAATTTATTATTTTTATTGTATTTATTCGCTATACATATTTAAAAAATAATATGCGCAAAAAGGATTTAAAAATAATTTATAATTTGTTATTATCATTTTGTTTTTTTTGTTTTTTTGCGCTAGGTATCATACCGGTCGGCAGCCAGTAGATTAATCCTCCGTTCCGGGTGAGCACACTAAGTGGTAAAGGACTGACCAAATGTTTCTCTCCATTCACATGGGTGAGAATCGAACTCTCAACCTCATGCTTAAGGGATAAGGTGCTCAACCACCACACCAAACATGTTGGTTATCATTTTGTTCTTTTAATAATGAATAATGCTACTTGTATCATCAAAATAGACACACTTGATATACTTCCTTATGTGTCAATCATTACAACCACACATTAAAAAATGATTGTGTTTGTGTGTGTGGTTGTGATGGTTGCCACATAATGAGATTTATGAAATGTGTCTATTTTGAGGGTACATGTAGCATTGCTCTTTAATAATATGACATGCATGAGATGGCTTCAGGAGCTTGTCCATCAGTTCTCGTGGTTTCCGGACATTCTCATGAATTATGATGTCTCTTCGGGTAATTGGAGAAGCAAAATTTGAAAAATAGAAGTGCCATTTTTGTTAATTAGTTAACTTTGTTCAAAATGTGACATTGGTGTTAATCAACACATGGTTAAAACCATTTGTGACATTTGTTATTTCAAAATTCATCTAGTACATGGGGATAGGTCATTACAATTGTTGGCCTTAAACGAGAAATTACTAGTAAGTGCGAGTCATCAGCACGCGTTAACTACATTCCTACCCTTTGTACACAAAATTCCTCTAGTACTACCCAATTTTACTGGTGATTTGCAGATTACTATAGTAGAATATAAAATTTACCTAGTGTTCGAGAAATCGTTAAGAGGAAACGGTTTATTCGGGGCCTAAAAATCGCTTATGCCGCCTAGGCGGCACTTAGCCGTATGATACAAATTTTTTTCGTTTAAAAAATATTCGCGGTTGGGCGGCCAGGGCGCCAGGACGGCCGCCCAGCCAGGGTACTACCCAGCCCCGATTCGAGGCAGTCAGGCCAAAAAGGCCGCCTAGGCGGCACATACTAGAACAATGAATTTACCTAACTCGACAGAGTTCCCTATGTTATTAAAAAAATTTAATCCTTAGAGCTTAAGCTCATCAAAAATAATTATAGATTACGCATACATGACGCCAGGTTGATCATCACGACATGCAATGAGTGCACAAAAATATTACTCTTCACTCATGCCTTAGCTTTTTTTTTATGAGTATTTTTTTTTTGGATAAGTTTTTTTGATGAGTAAATGACCTTCATTCCATATAAAATGTACATCAAGCTGAACAAAAAACTTCTAGCTAACTAGATTTAATTCTAACTAATTGAATATCTAAGTATCATAATACAAATAAGGTCGTTGGATGGCTAAGTCAATCATCCATGGTGGCTGCTGGAGGTTGTAATTTGCAAGTGTCAATCTAATACTAGACTGTCATCTGGATTATCTCTACGACGTTCGCCATACCCGCTTCATCAAATCTCACACAATTCCTCTCTTTCCAAAGATCCAGATGACTGTCTGCCAGGTTGCAAGGCCTACTTGTTTCCAAATCTTGCCTTTGAACTCTTTGGTAAAGGACTGGAAGTGTAGGTAAATACCTGTCTGGGGTTCCATGTTGATTTCCGTTCAATCTGTGATTGCCTGCCATGTTTCTTTTGCGTGCGAGCAGCCGCAAAGATGGTGATCAACAGATTCTTCAACCAACTTGCACCATACACAACGTTCCGCAACTTCAGATATGACAATTCCCCTACGTTTCAATTGATCTATAGTTGCAATGCGATTCTGAATGACACGCTAGGCAAATGTTTGAACTCGCTGTGGTGCAATCCGCCCCCATGCTGCTATCAAAAAAGCTCTGCCTCGGGCAATGTCAATTGTGGATTCTCTGTCCAGTATGTAATAAGAAGAGGCTACCGTGTGGTGCCCTGAATCAGATTCTAACCATCACCAAGTACCAAGTTGTTATGTTTGCAATACATTTAGACTCACTAGGTGCTGGAGTTGCTCATAACGCTCTTGCTCTCATGATCTTAGTGGCCTTCCAAATTCTAGCTCTAGAGTGGTAGTTCTTACTGAGATTTCTATTACCTGCTGTACAAATGCATCCTTTAGAGAGGTGATGCGGTAGAGATCACTGTATAATGTTGCCAATGTTCCTTTCTTTGTTCAGTTTGTCCTCCAAGATAACGTTTGAGCACCATTTCCTAAGTTGCAAATGATGTTGTTGCTATCTTCTGCCAAATATCACTCCGTAACCTCGAAGTATTATCAGGTAGTGATAGCAAGTATAGCTCTGTGGTCCTGTCATGTTGCTCAAAATATTTGCTGCGAATGATTGTACTCTATAAGGTGCCTTCCTCCTGCTTAAATCGCCATAGCCATTTTTCCAGAAAAGCAACGTTGAGGTTGTTTAGATCTTTTAATCCTAGTCCACCAGTCTTCTTTTCCAAGCATATGTCTCCATTTGATCCAGTGTATAAGCCATATTTAATTGGGTTTCTTTTGCAACAGAAATCGTGTGATGATTTGTGTGAGCTGTTTGATGACCTGCATTGGTGCCAAAAATAGAGACAAATAGTATATTGTGAGGCTAGTTAAGGTGGCCTTTAGCAGCGTTACACGACCAACAAAGAAAAGAAATTTGTTCTCCCAAATATGCAACCATTTTTCTATTTGCTCAATCACTATTTTCCACATTTTTCGGTGTCGAGAATTGCCACTCACCTGCAACCTAAGTATATGAATGGTAGGATTCAAATTCTGGAGCGTAGTGTTCCTGCATGTTGATAAATTTGGGGGGGGATGTTAACTGCATTTCCTTAATACAATGCCATAATTGTTGAATTTTGAACACGGTCAACTGCTAGTTCGGAAATGGTCAAATAAACGTAAAATAACCCGGAAAAAAAGTATGATATTTTCCCGACCATATTTTTCCATGAACTGTTCTTCTTTGAGACCATCTCTCCATGAAATCTGTATTTGCAGATTCATGTATTGTACATAACCAACATCTGTCCCAGAAGAATGAAGATTGACAGGACTTGCATTGCAGGAAAGCGGAGAAAAAGGCTGCGACGGCGAGAACGTAGCTTCAGCTTTCACACCACCCATGCATGGATCATGGTGATGGTGACAAGCTTTTCGATCTCGTTCTCATGCGATAAATAATATATTTTTCTGACCTTTTCTTTTTCTTATTGGGCCGGGCCCAATTGGTGAATAAAATATTGGTTCGGTCCTATGAATTAATTTTGAACTCAAGATGATATCATGGGTTCAGTAACTAAACTTGATCAGGATTCATCAATTTTTTTCTTAAGCGGAACGTCTCCAATTACAATATGATGGGTGCATGTTGTTGCATTTTGGGTAGCTCAGTGCCAAGTGCTACAATTCACTGATCACTATTGTTTTCATGTTGACGCAATTAGGGATTCTGATATATTTTTTTTTTAAATTTTATTCTGAAATATGTGACAGTGTTTTGAAATCCGAAAAAAAAAATCCACACATAATTATATGTGTGCATTGATCTCGGCCGTTGAAGTACAGAACCAACGGCCAATAATAAATTTCGACAAATTCGACACCATAGGTTTGTCACTTATCAAACTCAAAACATCTCTTCATTTCATTTCCATTTTCAGGCCAACTCAACCCCTTGCTTCCACCACACGAGATCTCACCCAAAATAAAACAAAAATCCTAACACATCTCAACACAACCAATGCACTGTGCATGCGCCCCCCTATTTTGTTTCAAGCAAATGGCCAGACATCCTTCATTACTATTCCCAACAGCGTTACACATACATCAGCATCTGCTGAGCTGAACTGAACACAGGCTTCCGAAACTGATGCAGAAAACGAACAGGGTTGTTAATTGCAACAAAAATTATGCATGATTCCCAATGACTTGATGATTCTGTGTCGGGTTTGCCCATTAAATGAACAGGGTTGTTAATTGCAGCAAAACGTTGCTGTCTCTATGCCAATGCATCCAGTATAATATAAGCACAAGAACATCATGACTTTTTTTTCCTGCTCGTTAATGTTAAATACAGTATTCGAAAAAGTGCTGGGCGGACTCTAGTTGGCCAGAACTCACCTAGCCTTGGCACCCGACAAGGTGCATATATAAACGGACTAAGTGGGCAGAGGGCATCCCTAAACGGGCTAATGGACTGGCTTCTAGAACATAAATGGAAAATGGGTAAAATTTTTGCTGCAGCCTCGTTTAATGCTAAGTTCAGCACCAGTCTCAGTCGTAGGGACACTCAGGCTGTTTGTTCAGATTTTGCGGCGGCTTCTGCCTCCCGCCCGTGGGGGATGATGGTTGACCATCTTATCAATATGTGGAGAAACACGCGCACGCAGTTGTACGGTTTGTCGTTCAATAATTGCAACAGGGTTTTATTTTTGGAAGCATCTGTTCGTTATCTCTGAGATTTTCCAAAAGACACGCGTGGGTTGAGTTCTGTTTGCTTGTCTTAGCTTTATTACGCACATGGTGCAGAGATCATGATAACCTGCGTAAAGATACATGTAGAGGATTTGGTTAATGAGAAAAGAAGAAGAAAAATGGCAATTTAAGGCGAGGAGACAAACCAGGCCTAACCTATTAGACTACAGGTCGTTTACATACAAACATACATTAAATGAGTAACAACGTATGGTTTCTTGAGCTATGTTATATATGGGGGTCATATAGATGTCTAGGTGGACGGTTGGACTCTGGAAATTTTTTGTCTGTGTCCTACCTTTTCGACTTCGTTGCTAAAATGCCCTGCCGCGCGGGTTGGAACCGCGCGGCAGGGTT
>JAOYMZ010008523.1:0-55116 GCA_025802335.1 Pinguicula primuliflora
AATTTAATAAAATGCATAATTAATTTATCATTAATTTAATTATCTATCCCTTCCCCTTCTCCCATTGCAAATGTCCCACACCGGAAGAGGAAAAGGGGAATCTATAAAATGTGTGGGGGGTGGGGGGGCATTTGGAGAATGCTACAACGGTTCAATTGAACTGGTTGAATGGGCATCGGGTTTGAATTTCAAAACCCGAAGCCCAAAGTTCAAAAAAAAAATTAATTAAATTAAATAGTCCAAATTTTTTTAACTTCTCAATGGCCGCCCCACGCGCGAGGTGGCTGATAGGGCGCCCGTCGGCCACCCGGGGCGGGCGCCGTGATGCTTGAGGCGGCCGCTCCAGTGTCGGAAATGCCCTGTCATTCCGATTTGCCCAAAATCGGTGCGGAAAGGCTGTTTCGAGCAATTTGTCGGCCGCCCCGGTGCTGGGGCGGCCGCCTTTTAGAACATTGGAAATGACACCCAAAATGCACCCATCAGTCATGTCATTATAGCCACATCAGTATTTTGACACATTATTATTGTCACGTCAATATAGCATCCAACCCAAAATATATGAATACTACTATTTTTAAAATTTTAATTAATATTACGGTGGCTTCACCACCATATAAATCCTAAATCCTATCTTATAAACCCTAAGGACTAAATGCTATAAACCCTAAACCCCTATAAACTCTAAAAAATATGAATCTTACTATTTTAATTTTTTAAAATTAATAGTACGGCAGGTTCACCACCGTACAAATCTAATATTTTATCCTATAAGCCATAAGGGTTATATGCTATAAACGCTAAACCCTATAATTATATATTTTATAAATAAAAGATCCTAAATAATTTATAATTTTATTTTATTATTTAATTTTTTCTTATTAATAATCAGGCGGGTGGGTGCATTTATGGTGCTTATAGCAGTTTCGAAAAAAAAGTATGACTTAAATAACCAGCAAGAATTAAAACAATTTATAAGCCATGATTTAAATAACCTGCAAGAATTAGAATAATTTATAAGCCTCCCATGATATTGCACAGACCTGGCAAAATTGAGAAGGATATGGCATGTGATTTGCAACACATTTTTGGGAAATCTGGAAAATGAGGAACGCAACAATCTTTCGGCAAGAATTTCCAGACAAAGAAAGGATCACCGAGTAGATTAAGTTGAAAATATGGTCGGTACTGCGAGCCCATCAACAATTGGGTCTGCACGTAGGATATGGAGAGTGGTGTAGAAATCGAGCACATGCATGTAGTGCATTATAAACTATTAATGGTATTGTAAATGTATGTACATTGTGAACAAATAAAATACCTTACTTAAAAAAAAATATTGCACAAACCTAACAATTTAAGTGCACTAGTGAATGAATCTTAAGACCTAAAATGCACGTGAAATAAGTGCTTCCAAGCTATTACAACGTTGTTGTAGTTAAGTAAAGATAGATTATTGTTTCATGATTGATTACCGAAACATACAGCGTGAAGACGTAAATACACCGAACAAAATCATTTTTATATGAACACATAAATACACCAAAACAAAATCAATTAAATGCTTTTAGTGCATGAATAGATTGATTGATTGATTAAGAAACCATATGGAATAAGATGATGTAAGCAATCACGAAAACAATTCAAAAACTCGCAAAAGGACAAGGTCACGAATTTTAGACAGTCAAGAGTTAAATTGAAGAGAGAAAAAATGGGAGAAGAGACATGGAGACCGGTGCCGGAGGACACCAAAGGGAAGGAGAAAGTGACCGGCTCGGACGAGATTGATGAACAAGGCTGGACGCTGGATTCACGTCGAAAGTCAATGTTTCAACGCCTTGGATCACAGAGGGATCAGGAGATTATTCACAAAAAGAGATCGAACTCGTTCACATTGTTCTTTCACCAATTCCCCCTTGACTTGGAGCCCTCGTCGGATGTAGAGGATTTTTGAAGAGTATGGCTGAGTGAAGGATGTGTTCATCCCCACCAAAGTTGATATTAAGGGACGACGACTTGGTTTTGTTCGCTTTGAAGCTGCCGGGAATTTCGCCACTTTAACCACCAAGATAAATGGAAGGAATCTGTATGGAAGGCGTCCACATGTTAATGTAGCTAAATACCAATATGAAGTGAAGGAATAGAACATTCCTGCAACACGACAGCAGCAAAAGATGAATCTTAACAGACAAAATATTCGGCCGCTGGCAAGAACATCGATGATCAAGAGTGGAGTATCTTACGTGCAAGCAGCAACACCGAATGTTACTCCCCAGCGACACATGCTGATGCACTCATTGATTTATCAGATTCGTATCGATCACGCCCAAATGATAAGGGCTGATTGAAGAATGCTATTGTTGCAAAACTGAAGAAGGAAGGTGATCGAGAACTTCAAAAGATTTATCATATTTTGAAGAGATCTGGCTCATCAATTTTGTTATTCGGAAGTTGGAGGGAGCTAAAGTTCTGATAACCAGCCTATTGTTCGAGCAAACAAAAAATCTATTGGAATTTGGACGGACGAGGAGTAATTTGATCTTCGATGAGATTCAAATGTGGGATGGGGAATCAGTAATGCAAACGAGATTGGCACGAATTCAAATTACTGGCATACCATTTCATGGACATAATGAAGAATGCTTGAAATGGATCTGCAGCAAGATGGGTATGGTTATATCAATAGATAATGATACTCATAATCACAAGAACATTCAACATTGTAGAATTATGATTGAAACCACTATCCAAGAATCGTTAACTTGACGAAGGTCTATTGGTATAGATGGTCGCAGCTACACTATCTTTGTTCAGGAAGAGTTACAGAAGGCTGTAGATAGCAGCCTCGATAGTGAAGGTGATGAAGCAGCTTTGAATACGCAGATTATCTAGCAGATTCTGGTGAAGTCTATGCCGGGCAACAACCCATCGCCGGTAAACAATAATTCAAATTCAAATTTGAATTCAAATGACTATTATTTGAAATCATTGTTTGACCTGGGCGCTTCCTCCAAATGCGGAAAGCAGTTGATACTTTTCACTCTTCGAGTTATGGCAACAGATTTTGAAGATCCATTGACTCCTACAATTGCGGGATCACAACTGCTGATTGACGAAACTCCTGCAACAAATCCGCAAGGACAAAATTAGTAGTTGGATGACGCACATGTGACAAAAAGATAAAATGATTCGAATTCACATCTTAACCTTACTGAAGATGTCCTACAATATACGGAAGAATTGGTTCAACAAGCCCAAAAATAAGTGAGTAAGTTTTACCCGATACATGTTAGACCATTGGCCCACCTACTATGGCTAAACAAAGCAAGAGAAAACAGGAGGATTTGGATAGAAAAAACGAGAGATATACGCAGATGTAAGGAGTGATACAGACATAACAAATCGTTGTGGAAAAGACAAACTTATGATGAAGCAAATGATAATGAGGAAACTCTAGCTACTATCCAACTTGGACATTTGGTTGGGGTGGACATCCAGGAGGAGCGTATTTCTCTGCTTCAACAGGAGGGAGTGCAAGTGTGAACAGACCAGTGTTGTATATAGCAGATACAAAACGGTTTAGATGAAGATACTCAGTCTAAACATGCGCAAGCTAGGAGGTGACCACAAGAAACATGAAGTTTCTGACTTAATCCACAGATATGACATTGAATTCCTTTGCCTTCAAGAAACTAAGTTGGAGGTGGTGGACAGACAAGTTTATGCACGGCTCTAGGGAGGGGTTGACTTCGACTATGTGTTTCAACCATCCCAAGGGCTATCTGGGGGCATATTAAGTAGCTGGAGGAAAGAAGTTTTCTGGATGAAAAGTATTTAGCAAACCGATGGAGCTCTAGAAGTTATTGGTATGTGGGGAGTAGAACGAGATGATATCAGAATCCTAAACATTTATGCCCCGTGCATATTTAGTAGGAGAAGATCTTTGTGGGCTGCTATACTATCTCATCTACCTGCAGTGACTATTGCTCTCTAATGTGTCTGTGGAGACTTTAACTCTATCAGGATCAGAACTAAGAGAATGGGCATTAATCTGAGCTCTACTACTGGAATAAATGAATTCAACAACTTTATTGACAATGCGGAGCTCTATGATCTTTCTCTGCAGTTATGAAGATTTACTTGTTTCCAACCTGGTGGAACAAGTGCTAGCAGGATAGATAGGTTCCTCCTATCTGACGCATGGACAAACAAGTGGTCGAACCTAACTCAAACAGTGCTAGACAGGAAATATTCAGATCAATGTCCACTATTGCTTGAGGATAACTCTTGAAATTGGGGCCATATACCATTCCAATTACTTGATGCATGGCTTCAGCATGCTGAATTCGAAGATTTTGTTCAAAATAGTTGGCTTCAAACCTCTGAAATAGGCACTGGTGGTTTTATTTACCAGAAGCATCTGAAGCAGCTAAGAGAGAAGCTGAAGGAGTGGAATAATGAAGTATTTGGCAAACTTTCCACAAAATAAAACAATTGGAGATGCAACTCAAGCAATCGAATGTGCTCATGGAAACCAGATCTCTAACTGAAGCAGAAAAATGTGCAAGGAAGTTGACAACTGTTGAACTACTTAAACTTAGTAAGATACATTCTAGCTTAATATTTCAGAAATCTAGAAGCAAATGGCTCGTGGAGGGTGATGCAAATAGCAGCTACTTTTATGCCACTCTTAAGAAGAATAATGTACCACTACATACATGATAGCTTCAAAGGACACTATTCTGCTGGAAATATGGATAGTCTACATGCTTAGTCGGCGCTGGAGCATACCTTAAGTGGTACAGATAGTGAACTAATGATTACGCCATTCACTGAGGAGGAAATACTTAAAACTGTAAAGTCATGTGGGAGTGGGAAGAGTCTAGACCTCGATGGTTTTAACTTTCGGTTCAGAAAGCGATTTTGGCCCCTACTCAAAGAAACTATTCTACAATTCTTTACATAATTTTGGGAAGACTCGAGATTGGTTAAAGGATTGAATGCTACATTTGTTGCTTTGGCCCCTAAGACATCCTGCCCATATCATATCACAGACTTTCAACCTATCGCCATGGTCAATAGTCTTTATAAAATCCTATCTAAAGTGTTGGTTACTAGATTGAAAAGGGTTCTGCCAGGGCTTATCTCCTCTAATCAGAGTGGGTTTTTTACCACAAAGATATATTCTTGACAGTGTGCTACTAGCAAATGAAGTATTGCATGAAGCTAAAACAACTAAGAAGAAATGTGTGCAAAGCATTTGATAATGTAGATTGGAGATATCTTTATGACATCATGCAAGCTATGGGATTTCATGCAAAGTGGATGAGATGGATCAATAGCTCCGTTACAACAGCTAAATTATCTATCACAGTGAACGGAAGTCCATGTGGTGAGTTTTAAATGCAAAGGGGGCTGAGGCAAGAATGCTCCCTCTCACCTTTACTCTTTGCTATAGCAGCTGAAGGACTCAACGTGATGCTTACTAGGGCAGTGAGACAAGGAGAATTGAAGGGATACGAAATTGAAAGGCAAGAGATTTGCATTACTCATCAGCAATACGCTGATGACACAATTATCTCCAGAAATGGTTTAGTGTAGGACACCTTAACTATCAAAAGGGTTCTCAAAATCTTGGCCACTTCGGGTTTGAAAGTTAACTATAGCAAGAGTAAATTATACTATGTAAACCTCAAACACTCGAAAGAGATGAGTCAGGCTCGGATTTTGGAGTGCAGAGAAGAATCAATCCCTTTCAAATACTTAGTGATCTCAGTAGGATCTAATCCACGCAAATTGGAGACTTGGCAATCTGTGGTGAATATAATTGAGAAGAGACTCTCTGGTTTGGAAACAAAACCATCTCGTGTGGGGGCAGAATGGTTATACTTAAATCTGTGTTCACTAGTATCTCACCATTCTACTTTTCTATTTATAAAGCTCCAGGAACGATTTTGAAAATGATTACAGGGCTACTTAGAAGGTTCTTATGGGGTGGAAGCATTGATGGACAACACAAAATAAACTGGATAAAATGGAAAGGATATTTGTTATCTGATGGATAAAGGGGGTTTGGGAGTTAAAAGTTTAAGGTCTTTCAACTCAGTACTATTAGCTAAATGGGGCTTACAAATGATGAAATTAGAAGACTCCTATATGTGGGAAAAAGTTCTTGACAGTTTATATGGGGATGTGATGGTCCCTAGTCAGATGTTGTCCTGTAATGGGAATCCTTGCAGAAATGCATCTACCTGGTGGAAAGACTTAAGAAGCCATATCACTACAGAGAGCTGGTTTAAGGAGCATTTCAAGCGATTGATAGGCACGGGACATAGCACACTATTCTGGAAGGACGCTTGGCTTGGAGATACATGTTTTAAGGAGAGGTTTCCTGACCTATATACTGCGGTTGGGGATCAGAATGTTACAGTATTGGAGAAGGGATACTATTCTGCCCAATGGAACTAGCATTGGACATGGACAAGACCATGTTATGGAGCAAAGATTTTTGCAGTTTGCTATCCTACTAGTGAAGTTGTCATAGGCTCCTGGACCAACCGAAGAACCTGATCAATGGATGTGGACTACATCGGTTGAGAAAACTTATTCTACTAAGCACAAATACAATAAGCACATGAAAGCACAGTGGGCGGCAAACATAAACGCAAACGAAACAGAGCGGGCTTGGAATTAGTTGATACCTTCAAAAATATCCTTCTTTGTATGGTGTCTGCTCACAAAAGACTCCCAACCAGGGTGAATTTGCCGTGACGAGGCATGAATCTAACTGCATTGCAACACACTGTATTCTCTGCGGAGAGGAAGACGAAACTAAATTACACCTCTTTCAGGAATGTGCAGTCACTAAACAATACATGCAGAGCATCCTTACTTGGCTGCAAGGAACTGTACTCAATTTGAAACAAATTGCGAATGATGAAGAAGTTGATAGCCTCCAGTCACACATGCAACTCCGCAAGCATCCATGGTCCCCAAACAAGGCAGTGTGGCAGATTGCAATGTGGCATCTGTGGAAGAGTATAAACGTGATTATATTTCAACATAGTAGCTGGAATGAAGCTGAGACAATTGATAGGGTAAAACTGCAACTATAGCTTATCTTTCATCAAAAGTCCTCACTCAATTCTGTGTACTCGTACGAGGAGTGGTACCGGAAGCCTCACCTCTACTTCAGGGCTTCGATCGCTTCATGAGGTACAGGAGAGCGAACCCTTACATTCAATTTGGTGACTTTGTTGATGAAGGAGATGAACGAGTTGTATTTTCTGATATATCGTGTTTTCTTTTTTTGAGAAGATGATAATGTAGCACCTTAAGTTGCAAAGGAGGCCGGGGCAATACTGTAAATAGCCCATTCTTGTATATTTCAAAATTATAAACGAAAGTATTACTAATAAAAAAAACACGAAAACAATAAACAAAATCTTCATAAGCGATATTCGTGTGCCACACAAAATCATACTCTTAGGAAATGGTAGCAATTATTCATACATCAGAACATGAGTCTTTTTTTAGGTAGGTAAATAACATGAGAGTCTAGTAAACAACACCAAAATTGAACAGAGATTTCACTAAGAAATGACATGAAGCAAATATAAAATACATAGCACCCAAATACAATAAATCTTACATGGGCACATTAACCGGCCAATCATATGTAATACGCAAAGTAAATAACTATGGGCAAATCAAGATCCATACATATCAGTTTAGACGCAATTCCTCATATTTTCTTGGACACATATCTTCTCCCATCCGGGCAAAATTCTTGACGGGAGACTTCTTAGCATGCACTCAGCCCAATCTCACTGAAAGGCATTACATTACACGTATTTCCTTTTTTTATTTGATAACGGAGGGAACGCTATCGTGGTAGGTAAACTAATATCTTGTCGCAATAGCCTGCAAACCACGGTAGGAGGTAAGTCACACTTGGTAAGTATATGTGACACACTCATGTCGTTGAGGAGATTTGAACCCATGATGCAATTATCACTCTCATAAACACTAAATTTCAGTTTTGCGCGAGGTGCTTTTGATTCTAATTATGCTTATAAGCACCTTTTAAAATAAAATGAGTATTTTGCATAATACAAATACTAGTGTTTGTGCCTTTTTTTACAACCTCTGTCTTCTTAAAAATAAGCATCTCATGAGATACTTTTTTCCTTCTTAAAAATAAGCATGACATTTTTGTAATAATATTCAAATCAAAATATTTTTATGACCAAATTAACCTTATCTAATATACTTTAATTAAATAGATGAAGGTCATTTTAGTAATCTAATGTTAAATTTATTATATCTAATTAAAATAAAATTTTAAATAATTATTTTTAAACACTTGCGCAAAACACCACAGGTTCTAAAAATAAGAAGAAGTAGTAGAAGAAATAGTAATACTTTTGCGCAAAACAGACCTTAAATCAACTCTTTGATATATATAAGTGTTATTAAATTTGGGCCGTTATTCTAAAATCATTTAATCGAGATCCCATGATTCTAGGGCCGTACTCTTGACATCAAACTTGTTTCCCAAAAAATATTTTTCGTACATATATATATTGCTTCTCAGATTTCTTCAGCCTGAAAAAGAATTGACTTCGGCCCGGTTGGTTCATGAGCCTTACATTTGCCTGGGCTAATTTCAACCAGAAGCCCAACACAGGCAAGTTTTTATCAGAAAAAGAAAGGAAAAGGCCAATATTTTCCCACCGTAGCCCATTATCCCGTTACGGCAGAATATAAGGCCCTATTTTGGACAAGCTAACCGGAGAAAACACGAAAAGACGACTTTGCCCCTATCCGGACGACAAGCATGCCAGCCAACTTTTCTTGCGTGAGCGGCCGTATTCTCTCCCTCTCCCTCTCCCTCTCCAGATTTAACCTAAACAAAAAGTTATATTTTTAATATAAAATTGGGAATTAAACAATCAAAAGAAATGCAAAAGATGCCAAGCTCCATAACAGTGACCACCACCACCTTCTCTGTACCACTTTCCCTTTTCCAATATTCTTTCATCCCAAATCTCTGTATTCTTCGTCCATTCTCTTCCCCTTGTCCTTGATCTTGCAGTCGAATCACGGATATTTCTTGGAAAAATTGACGACGGTTCAGCCCACCAACCAAGTTCTTTCCTTGCAGCTAGAGTTTGGCCCTTTTCACTCTAACCAGCTCAAACCCATGATTTTTTCAATTATCCTACTGCCACTGCCTCCTGGGTGGTTAGCTCAAAATTCATACATTTTTTAATACCAAGTGGGTTTCGAAGTTTGAAGATTTTGTTTGATTCGGAGGGGAAAAAATGGCGCTGGAGTTTGCGACTATTGTGAAAGATGTGGTGGAATATTCCTTTGCATTGGAATACGACGGTCCCCCGATTACCCGGGAGCTGCCGCGGGCTTTGCCCATCAATATGGACCGGATTCCGGTGGCTTCTGTGGTTTCTAAGATGCCATTTCCAGAGAATTTGTTGCTTCCTGTTGTGCAACCGATTGCTGCTACGGATATAATTAGTAAGAAATTATCGAAGGATTTGAAATCATGCTCCTCTGCAGCTGAGTTATTGACTGTCTCCCCAACTTCAGTAATTGCATTTGAGTCGCAAAACAGTGAGGTAAGTGAAGCTTCTTATAGCAAAGAACTTGGTGTGAGGGCCGAAGCAAGTGTTTCTCCTAGCTCAGTTAATACTACAGAAGAAACAGTACCTGAAAATTGTGTTAATAATGATACTTATGGCTTGTCATTTGACCTAAGTAGTGATTTTGAGAGCTATTGTCGTGCTCCCGGTGGAGCAGACAAGATTGGGAATTCTTCTGCCAATTTTGATCATTCGTGTGAATTTGTTGGCGGGTTGAGCAGTTCCGGTGCTCTGGGTTCTTTTGATAGCTTTGAGAAGTCTGGGGAATTCTCAGGGAGTTTGCAGAAGTCAAGAATTTCGGGTGGTTTAAAAGATAGGTTGGATTTGAATGAATCAAATCGAACCGATTGGGCATCAAATGAGTCAGTATTGAGTGTGGATTGTCTTTCTTCCAGGATTTCTTCTTCTAAGTTTGGTGATGGAAATTATGATTCTAGTCGTGATATTAAGCGAGCTCCCATTGTAACATTTTTTGATATTCCATCAGATGATGAGTACAATATTGAGGAGTTTGGTCGATCTGATTCAGAGGTTGTTAGACCGAAGAAAGAACCTGCTATGAAGGTCAAGAAAGGAGCTTGTTATCGGTGCTTGAGAGGAAACAGATTTACAGAAAAGGAGGTCTGCATGGTTTGTGATGGCAAGTATTGCTCGAATTGCGTTCTCAGAGCAATGGGGTCCATGCCGGAGGGTAGAAAGTGTCTAACTTGTATAGGATACCCGATTGATGAATCAAAGAGACACCATTTAGGAAAATGCTCTAGAGTGCTAAAGCGGTTGCTCAATAGTCTGGAGGTTCAGCAGATCATGAAGGCTGAGAAAATGTGTGAAGTGAATCAATTGCCTCCAGAGTGTATATCTGTTAATGGCAGACCTCTTTACCAAGATGAGTTGATCATGCTGCAGAGCTGCCCTAATCCACCAAAGAAGTTGAAACCTGGAAATTATTGGTATGATAAAGTATCGGGCCTATGGGGAAAGGTAGGATATCATAAGTTAACGCATCCTTTTCTGTATCCTAGTCTCTTTGATCTGTTGCTTCTGAATTTTTTGTGTAATTTTTTACAGGAAGGACAGAAGCCTTCCCACATTATTACCCCTCATCTGAATGTCGGAGGTCCCATTAAGGCCGATGCTAGCAATGGAAATGCCCAAGTTTATATTAATGGTCGCGAGATCACAAAAGTGGAATTGCGAATGTTAAAGGTTGGGTATGGTTCCATTGTGCATATGCTTGAAAATTATTTCGTGTCATTCTTTGTTAGACGACTGTTTTTAATGAATAGTTAGCCGGAGTTCAATGTGCTGGCAACCCACATTTTTGGGTGAATGAAGATGGTTCGTACCAGGAGGAGGGACAGAAACACACAAAAGGTTACCTATGGGGCAAGGTTTGGTTTCTATTCTATCTTCTTTTGGTGTCTTTCCCTCCTGTCCTAAAGTTGGAACGAATTCCATGGTCTACATGTTTCATCCATTTACTCTGCAAATTTGATATTTTACTGCTCAGGCTGGAACAAAGCTGCTCTGTGCTGTACTTTCTCTCCCAGTACCATCTAAATCATCTCAGTCTTGTGAAGAACATGTAACTAGCATGACTAGTTGGGGCGTGCCAGATTATATAGAGCACAGAGCAATTCAGAAACTTCTTTTGATTGGATATAATGGATCCGGGACAAGTACCATTTTTAAACAGGTAGGTATTGTATAACATTTTGCAAGATAAATTATTGCACTCGGAAAGGCAAGTCTGATAGCTTCTATGAAAGTTTACTCATGTTGACTTCTGCAATGAACAGTCTCTTCACCATTGGCCTGTCATCCAATTCAGCCACTAATATGGTCTCCTTATTTTTCATAACAATCTTAGCTATTTATTTTTATTTAGGACGAGAAAGGTTTTAGTTTAATTAAATATTTGGAAACTTTTGAATTGCTCTTCGAGTGTTCACTTGGTTTAATTATATAACGAGACTATCAGTATAAGCTGGTGATTCAATGATACAAGTTCATTTCAGATTATTTGTTTCTCATATATAAATTATTAATTTGATTACAGTTTGGCAGCATACACAGAGTCGTATTGATTTGATTTGATTGTCATATGAGAAATACTATCTGTACTAAATATATTTTGACAATTTTTATTATTTATCTTAATTCATTTTATTTAATCGTGATTTGTTACCATATTTTTAAGTGTGTTAAATATTTAGTTTCCTTTCAATATTTAGTTTGATACATTCATGCAAGTTTTCTGTTCACATATATAGAGGCTCCTATTTGGTGCTTCATATTTTGACATTCAACTTTAGTTTACTTCTTGGTGATGCGCATTCTCAGGTTTGAGAACACTAACTTGGACTTTATAATGCTAGCTATATCAAGTGATGCGCTGTGTCAAGAGTCTCTTTCTGATTGCTGTTTATCCTTTGATTCAAAAGTATTTGAAACCATTGGCAATTTTACTATTGCTACTTTTCTTGAGTTAGGTTAAAATTCTGTACAAAGATGTACCTTTCGCTGAGGATGAGCGTGAACACCTTAAGTCGGTCATCCAGAGTCACGTCTACAGCTATATCGGAATACTCCTCGAGGGTCGGGAGCGCTTTGAAGAAGAACATTTGAAGTGTTCGAGGCAACACCAGTCTCATGGTTGTTCAACTCCTACAGGTAGTTTTTTCTGACAAGTCACACCTAAATGGATCAACCACTTCAACAGCATGAATTCTTGAAGTTGATTTTGTTCAATCTTCAAAATATGGATCAAATGGGGTTTGAGCTGTTGGCTTATATCTAGATGTGAAAGTCTTTGTTTCCATATTTGGTTTATAACACAGGCCATGCTGATGGCACTGGTGAAGAGAACATTTACTCTCTTTGTCCACGGTTGAAGGCATTCTCCGACTGGCTCCTCAAAACCATGGCGTCGGGTACTTTGGAGGTGATCTTCCCAGCTGCTAGTCGGGAATATGCTCCACTAGTTGAGGAGTTGTGGGGAAATGCTGCTTTCCAGGCTACTTACAGGCGGAGAACTGAAGTGGAAAATCTTCCCACTATTGCAGCTTATTTTCTAGAGCGGGTAAAATACACCTATTACGACATTCTAATTAGATCTGATGTACAAGCACAACTTTAACTCTTTGCTTGTTCGGCTTTCGCCCCTCACCAGGCTGTTGAGATATTGAAACCGGATTATAAGCCGTCTGATGTGGACATCCTGTATGCCGAACATGTTACTTCATCCAATGGGCTGTCATCTGTGGACTTCTCATTTCCCGAGTCAGCGTGTGATGACGATGCTGACAGTCGGGATTTGCATCAGTCCCAGTTCAGGTATAAAAAAGCAGATTATGTCCCTCTCAATTCTCATATATTTGCTTGTTGTATACCTGCATTATTGTTGCTCTTGAAAACCTTGAAGAGGCTTGCTGACAAAATTCAGTACGGTTAAGCTCTGGGCCATGCGAGGACCACACACAATTAGTATATGAGTAATGCTACATGTACCCTCACGTTTGACCATATTCATAAACCCGGGCAAGCATCCCCTTATGTGGCAAGCATCACAACCACGCATTAAAAAATGATTGTGGTTGGGATGCTTGCCACATAAGGGGTTCATGAATAGATTCAAAAGTGAGGGTAAACCAAACCAAACCAAATCTAACCAAACATACCCAATAAATCTCGCCCTTAGCCAGGGTCTGAAGAGGGTGGGATGTACGCAATCATATCTCCACCCCTCACAGGATGGGAAGATTGTTTCCGTGGAGGGTACAAGTAGCATTATTCTTGGTATGGAGATGATACTTGTGGTCTGTGGATGGTCTCAAAGCTTATTAAAGTCAACTACTTCGGGAATTATCGACTTATTTCTTCTATGGACAGCTTAATGCTTCTTTTGCTCAATGCTTGTTTAAGTGTAAGAACGCATGCTTTCTTAAACATTTTCGCAGATATCAGCTGATCAGACTTCAGGCAAAAGGCTTTGGAGAAAACTGCAAGTGGCTTCCAATGTTTGAAGATGTTGGACTAATTATCATCTCCATCTCCCTTGATGACTATGACCAGTTTACTGTCGATGGTGATGGAAATATACTCAACAAGATGCTGTTGAGCAAAAAGTTTTTCGAGAACATGGCTACTTGCCCCACCTTTGAGCAGATGCACTTCCTTCTCCTGTTGAATAAATACGACTTGTTTGAGGAAAAGATCGAACAATCTCCTTTGAGTATATGCGATTGGTTCAGCGATTTTCATCCGCTGATGAGTCGTAACCGTGGCGGCAATGGCAACAATCCGAATCATTCGACTCTCGGGCAGTTAGGTTTTCATTATATTGCAGTCAAGTTCAAGAGACTTTACTCATCTCTAATGGTGGGTAGGAAGCTGTATGTATCATTGGTGAATGGCCTGGAACCAAAGAGTGTAGATGCAGCCATGAAGTATGCGAGGGAGATTCTGAATTCGGATGAAGATAGGCCAACCTTTGGCCTCAGTGATCGTTCAGTTTACAGTACAGAGGCAAGTGGCTTCTCTCACTGAGAAAGAGGAAAGATTGTACAGAACTCATTAAGGTGTTATTGGCACCACACCCTGTTTGTAACGCTCTTCAGCTCGTGCTGGTAAAAGTGAAAATTGCATGCGAGCAGTTGATAGAACTTCTGAGGATTAGAGAGGCATCTATGTTAAATTTTAGGTAATTTTTATTTCGTATACACAGTTCATAGACTACAACTATGAAATGTGGTTATTCCTCAATAATCACGAACTCGCGTAGTAAATCAGACCAACTTACTCGTACAGTAGACGTTTGTTCCGTTCCGGGATCAATGCGAGTAGCTTTGTAACAAAGAAGACCAACTATCGAACTACTTGGACTTGAGGAAGCATGTAAGAACATCTAATGTGAAGGGAGGTAGGGAGACAAGGGACTAAGAAATAACTTCATTCTTCATATTTCATATCCTTCTACTCCTTAGTCCTTACATCCATCTCTTATATAGAGATTGAGATTACAAAAGTTACAGTACAAAAGATGGTCTTCCTTAATTGGGGGATCTCTTCCTTGATTAAACATTATGTGGGTGTTTTGTACTCCAACTTGATTTTTCATTCTCCTTTCTCATTTTCATTCTACTTCTCATTCTCCTTTTTAAGTTTTAGAGTGTTTGGAAAACATTACAAAAATGGGTATCATAATTAAAATAGTAATTATTTTCTTTTCTATTCAAATAACTAAATTTTATACAAAGACCAAAATACCCTTATTTTATCATTACATTACATTCGACAAGGGTTGCTTGGAAAACCCATTTCTCCTCTCTATCTGGGAGAAGCTCCATTCTAGCGGGAAACCCATTCTACACGGGAATTACTTGCGAGACTGGCGCAATGGAAAATCCAGAGTTTCTCTTGAATTTGGAACTAGTATCAATCGGTTTTCCCTTGTATTTACTATTTGTATCAGTTGGGTAGGTGCTGGATTTTATTGTGGCATGCGATTGTGTTTATTTCAGGAATTTGTTGATGAAGGTTTGGAAAACTGCGTTTGAATTTTCATAGTGTTAGGGTAAGGTTATTTTAGGAATAGGTTTTTTTACACAAGTTATAATTATTACAAAATTGCCATGAAAATGAGAATGAGAATGAGAAAAAATAGTAAGCTAAATCCTCCTACCAAAAAAAATGACTTTTTAGGGCGAAAAAAGTAGAATGAAAATGAGAATTAGAATCATAAAACACTAAAATTGAAATAAGTTTAAAAAAAAAAGAGGAGTTAAAAAAGTTATAATTTTAGAGGTACAAAACACACCCTAAACATTAAGGATTTGGTGGTGACCTCCTTGATTTGGGGAAAGGTGACTTCCTTGATTAGGGGAGGGATTTGAGGGATTTGGCTATCTTCCCTATCTATGAACCGTAACAACGTTGCACGCTTAATTTAAGTGTTCGAAAAAGTGTTGGGCGGTGGGTCGTCCAGCGGCTAGGCGTATACAAGCAGCCTAAGCGGATACTCAACAGAGTAGATGGCGACTGTCTAACGCATAGTCATCTTAGTCGACGGTCTTCTCGAACAGAACTCAATTTCTTTAATAACGTAGGGAACTCTATCGAGGTAAATAAACTCAATGCCCTAGCACAATAGCTTTCAAACCACGGTAGTGAAGATAATCCACACTTGGCAAACTATATGTGTCATACTCATGTCGACATTTGAGTGCAATTTTCACTCCCAGACTCTGTTCGAGAAGTAGGTCGCCTGGACCGCTTAGGCGCCGCCTAAGCACTAGTATGTTGCCCTCCGCCTTGCCCGAATTAACGCTTATGCCACTTAAAAGCCCGCTTAGGCGGGCGACTAGGCCGCTTAGGCGCTGAACGGGCATTGGCCGCTCAGGGTCCACCTAGCGCTTTCTCGAACACTGCTCCCAGCACCATTATGACAACCCTTCTTTGACAACAAATCTAATGAATCATTTGTTCCTAGTTTAGGATCTAGCACAATTAGGTTATGGAAGGTTATTTATTATTCAGTTAGTTTCATTGCATAGAATGTAACAATCATACATCTAAGGTTATGATCCACTAACACCGTTCCTGCAACTCAGAACATTTAGTTATAATGACTAGTGTCTTGCATTTTCAGTTAATAGTTGGCACTGTTCGAGACTTCGGTCATTTCGACTGCCTAGGCACTACCTAGTAGGCCAAAAATGTTAGGTCACCCCGAATTTACCCTGGCGGTCTGGCTGGGTGTCCAGGGGCGGCTAGGCGGCTGCACTGGGGTCCTAGGGGGCCGCACTGGCCTCCTTGGCGGTCGTGCAGGGTCGCTTAGGTCGTCTAGGAGACCGTCATCTTGAACACTTATACTAGCGCGAAATTTTTTGAAATGAATTGTGTTGATTTTTTTATCAACTTATAACATTGTATCTTGATGCATCGTGATCTATTTTGGACAATTGTTTTTTATCTGTGATAGAAAAATGATTCATACCAAGTTTGTCCCCGCGGTGACCAATATCAGATTCGCAAAAAAACGACTCTAATTATGTCAATGTTAAATTTGCATCATCGATGATAAGTTTATAGTAAATGAACACGGAATAAACAACTTTGGATTTGCGTGCTTTTTGATATATATGACTCCCCTTAATAATATTTTGGTTAATTATTTGTGTGTACATTCACGAGTATTTTTTATATTTAATAATTTAAATTTATTTATTTTATTAATATGTACAAATAAAATAAAATGCATTTGTGCGGCTGTGTGCCGCCTAGATGACCACTTTGACCGTCCAGACCGCCTACAAGACTCTTAGACCGTAAAGCATACAGGTGGCGCTCAAAACTTTTCTAGAACCTTGGCCATGCTTGGGGAACCTCATCATGAAAAGATATTGAGCACAGAAGCTTTGGTGTCATCTACCTCTTATTCATTTTAGACCAGGGTAGCAAAATGAATGCGAATGATCGAATTAATCAACTAGTTGTGTATGCAACATAGTGAGAGTTTTATTGGAGATTCATACATTTGAAGTAATTCAGAAGAATATATCGTTTCTTGGACTATAAGAGTTCATGTGCCCTCCTAGCTAGTCCGTTCACGGTTCATCATTTAACAAAAGAGTAAAGTTCATAGTTTCAAGCCCCATCTATCATTCAAGAAAATATTACCATAGATGATAAAACTAACCAGAAGTCTTCGCTAATCCTGACGAGCAAATAATGAATACAAACTGATTTACATCAAAGATGATGAGATTATCCCGGACGCAAGGAACAAAACATCAGAAGAATATACAGCAAAATCCTCAGAAGCATATCCCTGAAGTCCAATGGTGGAAACCTTAACTCCCTCACTCTATACTGCATTCCCCTGAATCTTCATTTCCGTTTCGCAGCTTTTTGGGACTACAAATTTTACTCACATCCAACTTCCCATACATATAAACTGCTCTTCTCTCAGAAGCAGAACACTCATGTGTATCTTTGTTACAACACAATGAATTTTTGGAACAAACAAATATGGTTTTTCCTACAAATGCAGATACAAATCCTATCTCTGATTCGTAATAAGTAGCCAGAATAAATATGTATCTTTGTTACAACACAATGAATGCGAGTACTACAGCAAAATAATATAACTATTTCCGGACAACGGCATATTGTTCAAATTCTATAAATAGCTTCGATACAGTGTAAGTTATAGCTGCATTTCTAGACAGCAGGAACCGCAATAGAGCCAACAGAAAGCAATCTTGGTAATATCTGTACAACCACATGATTCATCAGTCATAGCACCAGGCAACAACTGATTCTTTCAGCAAACACAGTAATTCTTAAAGCATACCTCGCCAAGTCGAGCACTGACTTTTAGAGGAACAAAACTATCGGCTCGGGTTACACCGACATTTACAATAGCAGTAGCAGCACCGGCTTCATGAGCAGCTCTGCAATTTCAAGGTGGAATTTGGTGTCATTAGGATGTACTAGCTTCACAATGGCAATAAATGTCATGCTTCACCCTTGCATGAAATCTATATTCAAAAAACTGTCAGTGCTATAAACAAAGAGGCAGATTTTGCTGTGACTACCGAATGAGACGGAAAGCAGACATCGTCATCAATGATGATCCGAGTGCAAGAAAAGCATCACATTTTTTCGCAGCTTCCATAGCTCTGTCAGCTCTACCCTTGGGGACGTTATCACCAAAAAAGACGACCTGAAAAGGGTATCTTCTATTCTCTTGTAGTATAAACTTCAAGAAAAGTACTAAACACAGTCCAAATTTCACAAAAAAAACCCAACAAGAACGTACATATATTCTGGTTCCTGAAATCTTCACCTTAATGTGTACTTTAATGGTCAAAACCATAACGATATACGGAGGGCACAATTGTTGTCCAGTATTACAACAAACACACAGGAAGAGACACATAATTTGCTTACGTCAGGTTTCAGTACTCCATTACATCTATGGCAATTGGGTATACTGAATTCCTCCTCCCAGAACTTCTCATCTATTTCAATATCACCATCAGGCCTTTGCTTCATTCCGAAACTCTTGTCTGATTTGCTGTCATAATCCAAGCTTTCAATTGCTTCAGCCCACTGCAACGGCATTATTAGGTGTCATGGATTTGTATTTTTAAATTTATGTCATGGATCTTTAGAAAGCAATAGAAGTAACAGACCGATCTAGGATCATTTGTTGAACGCTAAAAATAATTAACAATAAAAATGGATGTTCATTGAAGAACATAACAATGTGGGACTCTCTAGGGTTAAAAGCACACTGGCCCTCATGGGATGCAGCAAAAAGGAAAATGAAACTCATAATTTCATATACTATGTTGGCTACGTGATTAAAAATAGGATAAATGGACCGACGCCAGTTAGATTCGGCACAATCATGCTCAAAAAATAGCTCATAAATTATGTTAATTAACAAAACATATACATATATGGATGCCGACTAAAACGAATAAATGATACAGATTGATGAAAGTGCTCCCAAAGACAGCCTTAGAAGAAACACAACTATTTAAGAGCAAACCTTTGGATTAAGCGCCTTAACTTCATCTTGGAAAGAATTTCGAGGAATAGAAAATCCACACTCTGTACAAGCAACTATGTAGACAGTCCCATGCAACTCAAGTGGGTTACTACCAGCTCGATGGTGTAACCTGAACATATAAAGTCCCAAAAATATATCAACGCCTATAAAAGTTTAGGGTTGGAAATACCAGGGATCGGCATAGACTCAACTCTCAAGTAAAACCTTCCATGATATGTGAGCATGTAAATCAAAGAGCAGATTGATGGGAGGCACTCATGGATAAACCTTCCACGAAGCCCGGAATTGGTGGGTTCACAACTAAAAAAAATGTCGACTTCAACAGCAAATTTACCATCATTTTCTACGGAGATACTGCCTAAGGATCTTTGCAACCACGAAAATGTTTAGAATATAGACATTACCTGTCCACATTTTGAGTCATCATAAAGGTTATACGACCAGCTTTCTCAAGAGAAGCTAACGCAATATGTGCTGCTCCTGGTTGTGCTGCAGTAAATCTTCTCCATCCAGCATAGCTCCTAGCCCAATATCGTCTTCTGGACCGAACGGAACGAAGAAATTCCTGTTAATTAAGCATGCCACACTTAGATTTTTCAAACACTCCAGATAATTTATGCTAAAAGAGCACTTACATTATAAGTTTATAATGGAAACATTTTAAGTATTGCTGATTACAGATACGACAGTGTTTGAGAAAATATTTTTTGGTGCTGCATCCGAGAGCATTTATGTTGCATTGAGACTCGGTGCTGAATAGGTTGCCCAGGTGGTCTAGGCTGCCACTTGCCGCCACGGGCACCCAACAAGGGCGCCCAGAGCATAGTCTCGGAGTGGTCACCTGGCTCAAGCAACTAGGCACCTAGGTAATTAACTTTCTCGAATACTGTAAAATGGCACTTTCTCGAATACTAAACCACCTTCTCGAATACTGTAAAATGGTAATTAACTAATTATAGACCAAGTATAAAATCATCATACAATGATCAAAAGAATACATGTAGGCACGCCACAATATTAAATTGATCAGGTAAAAGTATATATCTCCAAACTCCGAAGTAAGTCACCCAGGCACACAACAATGATATAAAAGATAAGAGTAACACATAAAATTATCATTTGCACAGAGTAAGAAATTTCGAAATCCTGTTATATGACAACTCCCAAGTCCGACTAAATCCAATTCAGTATAAATTATCTTATCCCACTAAATCCAATTCAACTCGCCTACTAAATGAACGAGCAGTATGCAAGTGCACATGCTATATTATCCAATTAGAATGGGAATCTTATGTTTCTACCCCCATCAAACTGTAAGAGAATAAATGAATAAATATTATTAAAAAAACTCGAATAAGGACATGCCTTTCGGCTTTCAGATCACCTGGTGGGTAATTGGCCGGAACCCAGTACTGTAAGCTCCATTTGGACTGTAAGGAAGTAAGCAGATTGGCAATCATACATTTCTACGAACTGGTAACTTATAAACGAGGATCCAGAATAACCTTCTGTAATCAGGAATTCCACTCTCTGTGCTTATACCAGCTCCTGTCAAGACAACCAGATTTGAGCTGCAAAATAATGTTTAAACAAAAATAAGTTATCTTCATATATTGCAATAGATACATGCCTTAACTTTTAGGTCAAATATCAATAAGAAAGAAAGCAAAGAGGTAGCCATCCAACATAGCCACACACATATTCAACGAGAACAACAAGCTAAGCCTGCCATGGTCGAGCAGGACATACTAGCTTTATCTAACAATATGACTGTAAATTTGGCAACTTCAACGAAGCCGGTGGTCACTGGTCAATTTCATCTTTATGTGTAATTTAAGTAGCTTCAGTCATGTCACAGTCAATGAATAATTAAATATTCCACTAGCTTCAGTCATGCCATACTCTTGAGCAATTTTTTCCAGCTTTTCAGACTTAAAACGGCACCAAGTGCATTACCTTCTTTCAAAGAACTGATGCAGATTATTGATATCTTCAGATCTTGGAGGATCTGAAACCGGGACCATCTTTTTGTCTGTCAGAAAGTTCGAAGGTAGTTCTTTGTTCTCCATTGCAGCCCCAGAAGGGGAGATACGGTAAGTTCGGCGTTCAAGTTTGAGAGACCTACGACTTGACACATGTTGCGGTGGCATGGTTGACTGGATAGCATCTGTTAGAAGGTCATCATATTAATGAAAGATAGCAAGGCATGGATTAAGTATATCAAGTTGCAGATCACTATCATGAAACTTATTGAAATTCAGCAGAGAGCATGCCAATAGATAACGTCTTAAGAAGCTCTCTTGCACCTTTGAACTTCTGCAAGTAAAGGCAGCCATGTGTTACTTAATTAATAGAAGATGACATAAAAGGCCTTAATGCTTTTAGTTTCTTCATAGAATAACCAAGTACAGAATGAGATACTCAAGAAATATTCTTCTGTCCTTCAACTCGACAGCATAACAACACAATCTTTTGCTTTAATAATTTTTACAGATTAAGGAGAGAAGCATCATTTTGTCATACAATATGTTCGAGAGTTTAGGGCCATTTTGGTTAAAAATGTCAAGCCATGGGTCTGGCTGGACGCCGGACAATAAGGCTAAAATATAATATATGTAAATAAAATAAATTAAATTTGCCTGGCGTACGTTTGCTCAAACATACATTGACAGCACACTCACAACTGCTAAGTTATCAAACTCAAGCTCTTCTCCAAAATTCTAACACGACGTAATAGAGTTTAGGTTTTGCACAAGAAAATTCTATCCAGTGATCATCTCAGGGATGCAGCACCCTCAACAAAATAAATTGGCGCAGAAATTCACAGAAAAAAAAGGTAAATTGCAGACCCAGTCTTCTGTATATGGTAGGGATTATAGAGAACGGTAAAAGGAACAGACAGACTCACGGAAATGAATGATCGGTCAAGGGACATCAGAGCTGCCATCGGCACCAGAATTTTTGTTTAATTGATTCTTCCAGATGACCAAACAGTTTCTTTAGAGAGAATTGTTGTAGAGAAATAAACTAAATTTTATATCGATTAACTTGATGAACCGCGCGTTGGGGGTGATGTCTTTGATGGATGGAGGGCGATTGTTCGGAAAATCACACATCTATTATCACGACAATATATTATTCTGCAGCTGCATTTTAGTTGATAAATTTTTATTTTAATTAATGGATCACGAGCTTGAATTATGCGCTCAACTATAAATTCATTATTTAAAAATTTTCTGCCACTGATCTATCCCAATTGTGGAGTCCGTAAGTTTCAATTTGGTATTCAGTTTTGTTAGGTAAATTTCGTGGTTATCCCTGTCAGCACATCATGTGTTATCTATTTTTTTAAAATCATCTGCCCGAGGTTTAATCTCCGGGCAGGGTCAATCGCGAGACAATTTCCGTTTTTGTCCCTCCTGTCATAAGGGTTAACGGAAATTCTAAGTTATCCTGACATGAGAAATTACATCAATACCTCCCTTCAGTTACACGATTCTATTCATTTTCACGATTCCATTTCATTTCACGATTCCATTTCCTCCTCTATCTCCCATTTTCTTCTTTACGCAGCGACTACCCTAACCGCAACTTCGGAACTTCGTCGCCGTTCCACAGAAAAGTCAACGGCATAGGCCATCATCGTTGTTTTCCTCTTCGGTAAGCCAATCTCTTACTTTTTCCACTTCGAATTTATCTACATTTGGCGATTTGGATTCGAATTTTTTTTGCTAGGGTTAGACTAATATATATGAACATTGGTTTTCTGTTACTGTCTATTACCTTACATCTAAAAATTGCGTGGGAAGGTTTCTAATTTTTGGTACCATCAGAAAGTTTCTGATTTTTGGTACCATTAGAAACCTTCAAAACTGAGCAATTTACTGTCTATTACCTTACATCTATTTTTATGAAGAGTTTCTGATTTTTGGTACCAAATTGAGCAAGGTTTCTGATTTTTGGTACCATCAGCAAGGTTTCTGATTTTTGGTGAAGTCCTCAAGGCCTCGTGTTGCTGTTGTTTGTACTAGAATTTGTTGCTGTTGTTTGATCACGAGTAACGAATTGATTTTTTTTTGTTAGAATTGAATGGACAGCGACTTTGATCCTGCTGAAATGACCTCTAATAACTACGATGATATGACTTACCAAGTTCCAAATCAACGTTGAGTCTTAAGAAACCATTAAAGAAGCCCGTTGCGAAGAAAAAGGCGAAGGAAAACGTGGAAGCTGACCAAGGAAAGAAATTATACATGATCCCTGCCGAAGAAAAGGCTCTTCTGTTAACGATGCTAGAGCTCAACAAGGCTGGGTGGAAGTCAGGTCAAGGCTGGAGGCCAGGTTTGTAGAATTTGTGATGTTGTTCATTATATTGTGATTTGAATTACTGATTTCAATTCCAACTGAACTCACGAGTCTAACCATTTCAATTTCAGGTGCATACAAAAAATGTGCAGCGCAGATCAGGAGTCAAGTTCCCGGGAGGAGGGTTAAGGGCCTGAACGTTGACAATAAATTACACTCTTGCACCAAAAGCTATAGATTGATTTCAGAGTTTGCTAAGAGAAGTTGGATGACGATTGACCAGAGCACCCATTGCATTGTCGTGGACTCTGAAGACATATGGAAAGAGTTACAAAAGGTATTATAACTCCTTCTAGTTTAGTTAATTATGAATTAGTGCCCTGCAGGTTCTAGTTTAGTTAATTATTTATTACATATCATTTGTATTAACTGTTTTTTATTTATTGTAACAGTCAAACAGCAAGTTTTTGACGCTGAGGGGAAAGTCTTTCCCCTACTATGAACAATGGGCTGAATTGTTTAGTCAATTTCGGGCTACTGGCTCAAATGCAAGAGATCACGGGACCACTGAAGCACAACACTACTGCCCAAAACATTGGAGGGAAATTATTGATGAGTACAAGGAGGAGGAGGACGAGCAACAGACTTCGGAACCGAATCTTAACGGAACCCCAACCTCTGACAAATCCACAACAAGGTGCTTCCCGTATAGTTAGGGCTCCTAAGAAGAAGGCCAAGGTAGAGGTGACCTCGGAGCTGGAATTAGGGGTGTCTAAAGCTTTAGCTTCGATCGAGGCAGTATGTTAGGAGATACTAGCCACGAAGAAGGATGTTGTGGAAGAGGGTGGACCCGACACGAAGACAAATACGTTACTGAAGCAGGTTGAACAAATTGAAGATCTCACCTTCACACAACAACTTTGCATCGTTGAGAATCTATTGAAGAATGACGAGCAATTTAGGATTCGGCAGATTTTGGATGATGATCGTTGCCGTAGGTTTGCTTTAGGGTTGATAGCAGGAGATTTCTACTGAGTTTACTGATTTGGATGCACTCTTACTGGGACTATGTTGATTATGTTCGTTTTTGTTGCGACTATATTGATTATGTTTGTTTCTGTTGCGACTATGTTGATTATGTTCGAAGTTCGGTTCTGTTGCGACTATGTTGATTATGTTCGATTTTGTTGCGACTTTGAGGCTGGTAGTTTATTGTGACAATGTTGTTACTAATTTTTGCTTTGTTGCAATTTTGATGATGGTAGTTTTGCACTTACGCATGTTCTGCATGTTGCTCACGTTTTTATAAAGTGCTAATAAGGTAAGGGCAAAATGGTAAAAGTTACAAATTCTTTCCTAAACCCTTGTGTAATTCTTGTGATACCAAACAAACAGTTAAAGTTATCCCTCTTGAAACGCAGTTGTTACCGAACAACATTTCTGAGGATTACTGAAGGACTTCTTTAGTTATCCTACAGTTTTCCAGAATCAGGTTTATTTTGTCCTAGATACCAAACCTAGCCTTAGGTGCCGAAAGGTGTGATTGGCCATCCGATCACCCATTATTCAAAAAAATTCTGTTACCGCGCAGATTTGTCCCGACTGTGGAGCCTTAGCTGCCGAAAGGTTTCTTGACCGTTGGATTCGATCCGACGGCCGAGATCAAATGACTTAAAACTCTCAAAACACGCGGGTCAACATTACGGTTCGGGCTATAATCCGCGGGTCCAATTCGACCCGCGGGTTATAACCCAATATCACCAAATCCTTCATGTTTTTTTCAAGTCGTCGTCGACGAAAATGGATCCAAATCTGATTGTGGAGATTTCTGATGTTCGTTAGGAGGTATTGAAGCGGCAATTGTATGTCAAAGTGTGGAAGCTCTGCTTGGATCCCATAAGCATTAAGTTAGTCACCATAAAAATAGAAAAAAGAAACCCAAAAGAAAAATATAAGATCTTTAATCTCGAAATCTCAGTAAATAGATTGAGCTCTATTCATGACATAAGAATCCGTCAACTCCCTGCCACTACAAATAACTAAAGCTAAAAATTCGGTGCGCACCGCCCCACATTGTGCGACAACAAATCCAAAATGGTAAACTACGCTGAGGCCAAAAAAACTGACGTTGATTTTCTCTTCAACATCATATTCTTACCCGATTGGAAGAGTCGATAATCTATTGAGGCAACAAAAGATGGCAATGGCTTCATTAGAGAATTTGTATTGCGGGTCAAATTGGACTAGCTATAACTCGATCCGCCAACATTGACCCGCGCGTTCTGAAGTTTTTAAATCATTTGATCCCGCCCATCAGATTTTGATCTGTTGGTCAAGAAAAGCTTTCCGCACCTAAGGCTCTGCAGTCGGGACAATCCATCCGATAGCAAAAAAATTTTGACCCATTATTAATCATCTTTAAAAAAAGTAAAGAACAATCAAAAAAGAAAAACAATATTATTATTTTTTTGTAATTATTGTGCTTGAATATGTACATTGTACCAATTTACAAAGACTACCAACTCAAAAAACTTACTTGCCTGCTCAGTCATGCATGCTCATACTTAGCCCGTGCCTATAGCAAACAATGTTCTCGGATCCATGATCCCGTTGTTTATTGAGCTAGCAGTCGGAAAGAGGTGCTTAGCTTCAATCCATGCCCATACATTCGCTTTAACTATTGCTAAAACATCCTCCATGCCTTCTTCTCCGAAACGAACACAGTTTCTCTCCTTCCACATAAATCACACCATGAACTACCATATAGCTTTGCCAATCTCCTTCCAGGTGGTTCCTCTGAACAGTAGCAGGAAGATTATTATATGCATTAGCATCTCTCGATGACTTATATGATTTATCCCCAGCCAGTTGCATACAAAACTCCAAATATCTGTTGCATGGTCACATGTAATAAATAGGTGCACAACCATCTCCTCCGCCCCATACCATACACATCTAGAGGCAACTGTTTCTATGTCAACACCTTTGCGGATCAAGTTATCTATGGTGGCGATTCTTTCTTGCAATAGTCGCCATGTAAAAGTTTGAATGAGCTTAGGGGCCACTTTTCCCCATGCCACCACTAGTTTAGCTCGGGTTGTGCACTATTGGTCTTTCTCAATTAAGCAATAGGCTGATGAGAGAGTGTATTAATCAGGTGGATGTGCAGCCATTTCCAAATGTCCATCTCATCATCTATGGGGTATGAGGTTAAGGTTGACTCAATCATTAGTTGTAAGTCAGGTTTCTTGCCAGTCACGCATTGGGCATCTGAATGATAGCACCATTGTGATGCTTGTAGTAGTGGGATCATGAAGCACCATTTTTACTATTGCTTCTTTGTTCACGAACAATTTGTAGAGATCACTGAAGCGGATAATTGGTATTCCTTCCCTGGTCTAATTTGTTCTCCAAAAATAGGTCTTCTCACCAGAATGGATGGAGAACTGCAGGTTTCCATGATACCATATGTTAGTGCTTGCTAAATTCAGATATCAGACCATACCTTTGAGGTGTTTTCGGACTCATATACTTCTCTTGGATCAATGCACTCCAGAGGCTGTTGTCTACAATTTTCAGGCGACAGAGCCATTTCACAAGTAGAGTAACATTCATTCGTCTAAGGTTTTAGAGGCTTAGTCCCCCTTTCTCCAGTTCCAAGCAGAGATGCTGCATCTTTACCGAGTGGATTAGTTATTGCTGCAGCACTGAGCTTTTCCAAGGGAATTTGTGTATGATTCCCATCAATTGCTTGATCACTTGCACTGGAGCCAAGTAAACAGCGAAAAAATAGACGGTGTGACTCGTTAGAGTAAATTTGATCAAGGTCACTTTTCCAGCAAAGGATAGAAACTTGGTTGTCCATCTTGGGAGACTAACCTGTATCTGGTTCACTAGTTTATCCCACATTCGTGCTCTTTGAGGGCTATCACCTATGGGAAGTCCAAAGTAAGTGAATGGTAACCGACCTTTCTTGCATCGTAAGGTCTATGCAAATGTTGTAAGATCTGCCACTGCCACATTTAAGCTAAACAGTTCAGTCTTATGGAAATTGATAACTAATCTAGAGAGAAACTGAAAGAGATAAAGTACTTCTTTCACCGCCTCCACGTTCTCTTATGTAACTTAAACTATTAGCAGTGTGTCGTCGACATACTGTATGTGAGAGATCTCTAGCTGAGTTTCCCAAGAGTTTGTTGAATCGTTGCATTTCCTTCTTTCAACATCAACGTACCCCTTATGTGAATTGGGTGTTCATGACCGCATTTCATTTGGAGGGGAAGCGCAAGTCTGGTCAAAGACCATCGACCTGAAATACCCGGTTCTTCATTGGGAGGACTTCCACCATTTATTCTGATGACAATATTGTCCATCAGGAGCAATGGACCCATTAGCCGCTCTTACTTCCCTTCACCAGACCGGCCCCGTCGAAAACATCAATGAATCCTGGCATGAAATCTCGGCAAGTATTCCTCATATCGCAAATGACACTGAATTAGCCCTCTATTTCCCGTTGTTGGATCCTTTCCTATCCATCGGCGTCAAACCCCGCTCAACATTCATGATGCGATGTATTATGCCCGAAAGTATCAAGCCAAAGCAATTGCCTTTCTCAACAGTCCTGGACGTCCAAACCATCTCCACTATAGTCTTACAACCGGCTTGTCGCACCTTCACCCCGCCCAAGCCTTTCCCCCAAATGTCGTAAATTCACTGCGGGAAAACTAGTGCAATGTCGGGCTCAAGGTTTATGCTACCTGTGTGACGACAAACGGTCCAAATGGCATGTTTGTAAGCAACTCTTTTGCATTGAGGTTAACGTGAACGAAGACATGGACGATGAGACCACCCCTGAAATATCCCTCAACGCCTTGTCTGGCCAGACTTCTAATGATACCATGAATGTGTAAGGGTGTGTCTGCGACAATGGCTTATTGATATTATTCGATTCATACAACTCTCATAATATTTTGGATTCACATTTGGCTAATAGTTGTGGGTTGAAGCTCACGTAAGCCCGACACATTTTCATCGTAGTCACAAATGGAGATCGATTATCTAACCCCGATAACATTGATTGTGTGCGAGTTGTGTTAGATAATTCGGAGTTTTTCATCAATTTTAACCTCCTTCCTCTGCAGGGATTTGGTGTCGTCATTGGCATTAGTTGGCTACGTAGTATTGGTCCTATTTAATGGGATTTTGGCACACTACACATGCAATTCGCGCATCATGAGCAGAAAGAAACTCTATTTGGGGTTCCCCGCTCGTTGAGCCACACTGTGATCATAGCCTTGCAAATGATGAACTCCCTCCAAACTCTCTTATCTGATTTTAGAAATGTGTTTGTGGAACCTTCAGGTCTCCCTCCTTCTTGACCTTCTGATCATCATATCACTATCAAACAAGGCGCGAATCCTTTCAACTCTCAGCCTTACAGGTAGATTCATGGTCAAAAGGATGAGATTGAGGCGCAATGCGCTAATCTTCTTGCCCAAGCTTGGATACGTCCTTCTACATCGCTGTACAGTTCGCCAATTTTACTCATCTGCAAACAGGATGCCACCTGGCGCATGTGTGTGGACTATTGGGCCCTTAATGACATTACTATCCTGGATAAGTTTACTATTCTCATGGTAGAAGAATGAATTGAGGAATTAAGTGGTGCATGCTATTTCTCGAAACTTGATTTACGCTCTGCTACCATCAAGTGAGGATGGCCACAGAATCAATCCCCCTCACGTCTTTTCAAACTCACCACGGTCATTTTGAATTTTTGGTGATGTATTTTGGCTTGACGAATGCACTGGCAAGATGAATACTATTTTTTAGCCCCATTTACGCAGGTTTATCCTTATCCTTTTTGATGATATGTTGGCCTAGAGTAAGACATGGGTTGCCCATCTGCAGCATCTCCGCCTCACTCTGTCCATTCTGCAACAACACAGCCTTGTCGGCAAGGAAACGAAGTGTGCTTTTGTAGCTAAAGGTATCGCCTGTTTGGGACATATAATTTTTGCACTAGGCGCTACTATTGATCCCGCCAATCAATCAGCCATGTTAGAGTGGTCATTACCATTCGACATCCATGGTTTGCGTGCCTTTCTTGGCCTGATAGGGTATTACCGCTGGTTCGTGCAAAATTATGGTTCCATTGTGGTTGCTCTCACAGTAATGCTGAAGAAAAATGCATTTAAATGGATGGTGGATGGTGAAGCTGCCTTCCATGAGCTTAAACGGGCTGTGTCCTCGGCCCCAATTTTAGTGATGTTTGATTTTTCGTAACCATTCATTGTGGAGTGCGATGCATCCAACATCAGAATTGGCAATGTTTTGGCAAAATGGTCATCTGATGGCCTATTTTAGTCGGAAGCTCAGTCATCAGCAATTCAATCTTCCGGTATATGAAAAAGAACTTATTGGTTCTTACTTATGAGGGTAACATTTTATTGTGTGCATATGTCATTATAGCCTCACATTTCTCTTGGTACAAAAGGTGACAACCGCTCCATAACATCACTGCTCAGCAAGTTAATGTGTAAGGTACGACAAATTTCCCAAATTACAATTAATTGTGTGATTATGTGTTATCGATTTAATTTTGGTATACGAATTTAATATGGGTCAGAATCTGAAATTTGGCCCAACATATGGCAATCTTCCCCAATTAAATTGAGGAAGGGCTAGCGAGCCGATGGATTGAGTGGCCTAGCCCATGAACGATCCCACACTCGAACTCCTGCAGCCCAAAACGTGAGACTCGCAGGGTTGTCACCTTCGTACGGAAGGAGGGGCAAAAAATGGGTTCTGGTCGCATGTATAAAATCTCCCGGTGAATCGATCTAGGGTTAGAGGAGAAGGGAAACACGATGTGAGACAAGAACGATAGGATTGAGCTGAAGTCTTGCATGGTAGGTGTCAATAGTGGCAGTGCGTAGGGGCTGCGACAGGATTGAGGAAGATACCGCGAGTGGTATAGAGTGGCTAGAGAATGTCGTGAGCGACAATGAGCGAACTTAGAGTGTTGAGTGGCAAGTTAGGGAGATTGTGAGTGTTCGAAAATGAGTTCATGGTGGTGATCTTCGAGTGACAACTGTCGTGAATAGTTTGAGCTTGAATTGGCCGATGAGAGGCGCATGATATGCCGGGTGAATGATCTCGATGTTGATACAGTAATGGCGAGATGGGAGGGAGGTGCATTGTGGAGATCCTGGGGAAGAGAACTTGGGGTTGCTTCGGGTGAACGATGTGGATGTTGATACAATAACTGGCAAGATGGGAGATTATGTGGGCTACATTAGAGGAGTCTCGGGGCATAAGCTGCGGTGCAAATGCAGGTAGGATCATTCGTGTGGTGACGTGATCGGGGTGCAAGGTAGCCATGGGGTGTGTGGCTTATATGCACATTCTTGTGTGTATGTGGTGATTTAAAAGCCTTTTTACGGAACTGTTGAAGCTATTCGTTTGAAGGTTATTCCCGAGGAATTACATGCTTAAACTAGATTACCAATTGAGTGATAACTCCTTATTAATTGATAAACACTGTTAATGAGCATGAAATAATTGTATTTGGCTTGAAATGATATTGATGATTCTTTTATTACGTGTCTTTGCAAGATCGTCATGTTATATTATGTTTACGAGCACCCCCAAAATCGATACCTACTGGGCCTTTGTGGCTCACAAAATCTATCCGTATGTTTTTCTTGCAGAGCCAGAGCAACGTTGAACCTGTTGCACAAGATGGTGATGCATGCAGTTCTTTATTTGTCGTTATGTGACTTTTATGAGATATTGGGCTTATGTTGACCCTGAGATATTTTGTTCCTTGATCTTTTGTGGGCTTGAACCCATTTGCTCGATGTTGATCTAGTTTATGACTTATTTTGGAGATTATCGCATTATATTCGATATTAATTGTGTTACATTTAATTGGGCTCGGGTATGGCCATTGGGCCATACTACCCTAACGAACCCTCAGCCATCATGGAAATTGGGGTTCATTATATTTGGTATCGTAGTGAGGTTTGCATCTAACCTTGTTGGCGGGGAAGTAATAAGGCTTAGGGAAACCTTCCGCTGAGTCACTTGGAAGAGATAGAAGGTTTTGGATTTATAAATAGGTGGTAGTACATGCGAGAATGACTATTTGAAATTAATACAGGATATGGAGAGTAGGCATCGTGCGCGCAACCAGACTATCACTGATGGGACCATGCAGCTCGTGGATGAGGCAAGCCATGACATGGAGTCTCATGCTAATCTTGCTACACTACTGAGGACGGTTTCGGCACTTGAATGCCGAGGGGAGACATTGGAACCTTCTCTACCGGTATCGGTGAGTGTGAATACCTACTGAGACGTTTTGAGTACTCACTGTGGTGGTGGCGGCATTCATAGATGAACCGTCTATTAGGACACCAACTGGGAGTATACCAATTATATCTAAATTGACCTTGATGGTCCCTGACCCGGCACTTTAGCCCGTGCACCGGGGTCTGAGTGCGCAACAAGAAGCTATGCACAAGCGAAGGACTAGCACATTCCAGGGCGATAAAGACCCTGGGAATGCTAAGGAGTGGTTACTGGAGAATGTTAAGAATATGACATCTTGTGAGACATCTGATGACCTAAAGGTGGAGGTGGAGGTATATTATCTAGCACGTAGTGCTGAGGCATGTTGGACGAGCATAGACCTGAGCTTATGGGATCATGGCTCGTACAGCTGGAGGGCATTCTGTGATGCGTTCAGAAGTTGTGGGAATTTGACAGTTGTGTTCAGCGGGTTGGAGAGTCAGCACTAGATTACAATGTACGATTACATGAACTTGGCAGGTATGCTACCCATACCATGGAGAACCCAGCGATGAAGATGCTCAGCGGTAAGGATTATTGAGGGCTTACCGTGTGGCAGTGAACAATGTGATAACAAACCGGTTTGAGAAATTGTTAGATGCATCGGTGCGTGTGGAACCAAAACTGTTAGAGATTGAGATTAAAGCCAAGAGGGTGAGGTACACCGAGACATGAGCTCTAGTTTATGTTCCTTCGTATAGAGGACCCCCACCCCCTCCCTCGGGCCCTAGATTTCGTCAAGGAGGTGGGACAGACTTCTGTAGCAAAAGACATATTTCTGTTGCAAAAAGAAGGGACATGGACAGATGACTTGCCCTACTAGGCCTCCTGCTGCTGCAACTCGTGTCGCCAGGGGTCCTGCACTGCTACCATCACCCTCACCTCTCCCTCCGAGACGGGCAAGAGTATATGTCATCACACATGAGCAGGCTGATGAGAGGTTGGACAAGGTTATTGCAGGTACGTCTTGTGGGGTAAGAATTATCTGTATGATTTACTTGATTTACCTCTGTTTGTTGAAATTGATTTAGTCAACATAAGTGAGTATGATAACCTCTTCACGTGGATTGATTTGTTTGGGTGTCAGGTAATTTGAGCATTTGTGATAGTCTAGCCTATGCTTCATTTGACAGTGGCGCCACCCGATCATTTATTTTGACCTAGTATGTGAACAGAATTCATGCATCGATCAGCATGCTGATGGTGCCCTGCTTGGTTTCTACCCTAATCAAGAAGATGACGTTGGCTACGAGATGCATTTTGCAGTGCCCAATTCATTTGGGTGGTATAACGATACTATCAGATCTCATCATCTTTGATATGCAAGATTTCGACCTTATACTCGGAATTCGTGGCTGACCGCAAATTATCCCCAAATAGACTGTCGGCACAAGAGTATTCTATTCCAGCCGTCGGGGAAGTCACCTTTCTTGTATCAAGAGGCGTCGAGGGCACGAAACCGAGTGTTCACCAAGATAATTTCAGCTATCCAGGCTTGGCGACTAGTTCACAAAGGTCATGATGCGTACTTGGCATTTTTAGTGACCACACCAGATCAGGAACAGAGACATGAGGATATACCAGTAGTGTGGGAATTTCTCGATGTGTTTTCGGAGGATTTACCTCACTTACCTCTAGATAGAAAAGTGGAGTTTGGGATTGATCTTATACCAGGATCTGCTTCGGTGTCAAAGGCACCTTACAGAATGGCACCTAAGGAATTAGCAGAGCTGAAGGTTCAACTGCAGGAATTGATAGATCGTGGACAGGTGCGACCTAGTGTGTCTCCATTGGGAGCACCCGTGTTGTTTGTGAGGAAGAAGGATGGGAGCATGCGGCTGTGCATCGACTACCATGAGTTGAACAAAGTAACCATTCGAAATCAGTACCCTCTGCCACAGATTGATGACTTGTTTGATAAGTTGTCAGGTGCGTGTGTATTCTCGAAGATGGATTTGAGATTGGGATATTACCAGATGAAGGTGAAGAGTGAAGATGTGAGTAAGACTATTTTTCGAACTCGATACAGACATTATGAGTCTTTGGTGATGCCTTTCGGGTTAACCAATGCACCTTTGATTTTCATGAACTTGATTAACTGAATGTTTCATCCTTATTTGGATACGTTTGTGATAGTCATATTGATTACATACTGATATACTCCCCTAATTTCGAGACACACACCGAACATTTGAGGATGGTGCTCACCTGTCTCCGCGAAGAGTTCATATATGCTAAATTCTTGAAGTGTGAGTTTTGGATCAAGGAGGTCACCTTTTAGGACATGTGATCTCAACCGATGGTGTGGTGGTGGACCCCAGCAAGGTGAAAACTGTCAAGACTTGGCCCGAACCCAAGACTATGGGTGAGATACTTAGTTTCTAGGGGTTAGTCGGGTATTATCGGAAGTTCATTGAAGGATTTTCCAGGATATCTCGACCCCTCACAAGGCTTACGCAAAAAAGAGTGAATTTTCATTGGGATGAGGTGTATGCAAGGGGGTTTAGGGAATTGAATGAGAGATTAACTTCCGCCCTGGCGCTAGCTTTGCCTAAGGAGGGGCATGATTATGTGGTATACAACGATGTCTCCAAGAATGGGTTAGGGTGCATATTGAGGCAGCACTACGAAGAGAATTATCCTATCGATGATTTGGAATTAGTAGCTGTGGTTCACGCCCTGAAAGTGTTGAGGCACTATCTTTATGGAGTTTGGAGCACCATATAAACCGATCATAAGAGTTTATGATATATCTTTACCCAAAAGGAACTGAACATGAGTCAGCGGTGATGGATGGAGTTGATCAAAGATTATGATATCGATATCCAGTACCACCTGGGGAAAGCCAATCGAGTGGCAGATGCATTGAGCAGGAAGGGGACCGCTTGTTTGTCCACTATGCTAGCATGAGAGTGGGATGGATTGAAAGTAGAAGTGGTGGACTCTATTTCGGCACAGATGGCCATATTGTGTGAAGAAACTAGTTTGGTTGATCGAATTCGGGAGGCTCAACGTAAAGGTGTGAATATACAACGAACATTGGAAGCGGCCAAGGGGGAGAGGACAAGATAGAGGACACTAGTTGATGGTAGAGTAATGAAGTTCGAGAGAATTTGGATTCCCAATGAGCCGGATCTCAAGAGGGACATTTTGAGCGAAGCACATCGTTCGTGAACCAGTATTCACCCAGGAGTCACTAAGATGTACCATGACCTAAAAAGGATGTATTGGTAGCCGAACTTGAGACGTGATGTTGCCGACTTTGTAGCTAGGTGCATGGTTTGTCAGCAGGTGAAGGTAGAGCATCAGAGGCTAGGGGAGAACTTCAATCGTTGGAGATACCGATGTGGAAGTGGGAACATATCGCCATGGACTTGGTCTCGGGGCTACCAATAGCGCCATGAGATAAACATGACACCATTTGGGTAATCGTTGATCGACTTACAAAGTGTGCCCACTTCCTACTATGGCATTCACTGACCCGGTATGTCAGATAGCCAAGGCGTATGTCAAGAACATTGTGAAGCTTCATGGTATACCCTTGAGTATTGTATCCGACCGTGACCCATAATTCATCTCGAAGTTTTGGAGTAGTTTACATCAGTGTTTGGGTACATAGTTGTGGCTTAGTTCTGCTTATCACCCGCAGACGGACAGGCAATCTGAATGCACTATTCAGACATTTTAAAAAAATATTAAGGGAGTGTGTGATGGACTTTAAGGAGCACTGGAAGAAGAGTCTTCCCTTAGTGGAGTTTTCATACAACAATAGTTACCATAGCAGCTTGGGTATGACACCGTATGAGGCTCTCTATGGACGAAGTCGATCCCCATTGTATTGGAAAGAGGTTGGAGAGAAATACATTTTAAGCCCTGAGCTGGTGCAACAAGCCAAAGAAAAGATTATCATTATCTGGAAGCATTTGAAGAAGGCTCAGGACCGACAGAAGAGTTGGGAAGACCTGAGGCATCGCCCTTTGACGCTGATAGTGGGGGACAAGGCATATTTGAAGGTCTCTCCAACCAAAGGTGTGATAAGATTTGGAAAGGGTGAAAAATTGAGTCTGAGGTACATAAAACCGTATTAGATATTCGGAAGAGTCGGAAAGGTCACATATCAATTGGCCCTGCAACCGCATTTGTCAAGAGTGCACGATGTTTTCCACGTGTCACAACTTCGTCATTATGTGGGTGATCCTAGCCATGTCCTGGATACTGAACAAATACCTATCACTGAGGAACTGAGTCGAGTGGAGGAACTGAGTAGGATTGTGGATCACAAGACAGTATGACTCCGGAACCAGCAAGTTTCTTATGTGAAAGTACATTGGAGTAATCAATCTGAAGAAGAGAACACCTGGGAGGTAAGTGATACGATGAGCGCAGCGTATTCACATCTATTTGAAACCTCGGGGGCAGTAAGTTTCGAGGACGAAATTCTTTGTTAGGGAGAAGAGATGTAAGGTACGACAAATTTCCCAAATTACAATTAATTGTGTGATTACGTATTATCGATTTAATTTTGGTATACAAATTTAATGTGGGTCAGAACCTAAAATTTGGCCCAACATAAAGCAATCTTCCCCAATTAAATTGATGAAGGGCCAACGAGCTGATGGATTGAGTGGCCTAGCCCACGAACGATCCCACACTCAAACTCATGTGGCCCAAAACGTGAGACTCACGGGGTCATCACCTTCGTACGGAAGGAGGAGCAAAAAAATGGGTTATGATCGCATGTATAAAAGCTCCTCGGTAAATCGATCTAGGGTTAGAGGAGAAGGGAAACACAATGCGAGACCAGAACGATAGGATTTAGCTGAAGTCTTGCATGGTAGGTGTCGATAGTGGTAGCGCGAAGGGGTTGCGAGGGGATTAAGGCACTGTCGGTGATGCTCACAACACCAATTGTTGTGTAGTGTGATCAGTAGTCGACGGAATTGGTGTTGAGACCATGTTTTTGGCCAAATCCTTGAAGCAGCTCCGTTCATACAGGTATGAGGGTCAGTTACATTGTTTTACATTGTGTTATTATCGGATCTACTTCCTTTCTATGACTTCATTAGTATATGTATTGCATCTCCCCCATTTATGCCCTGTTATGTGTATTAGATTGGAAACTAGTTAAATTCTGGCCTGATTATTATCTAGAATGTAGTATGTGGATTTGTGCGAATTCGGTGATGAATATGCTTGTGTGCGCATGATTGTGGCATACGGAGTCAGGGTGTTGTCGCTAGATTTCTGGGACGGTGTGTGTGAGGTTGTTGGAGGGTGTCCAACCCGTCGTACCTGAGTTTTAGGAACAGAGCAAGCGAAGGGTGTGGCAGAGTTCCGACAGGAGCGTTCATGGAAAACTAAACAGTGAGTGTGAAGATCTGACGAGAGCCAAGAGTGTTTGACGAAGGATCAGGGCCGTGAGCGGCAGGCTATATCGAATCATGAAAGTGGAAATTGCGCGATGCCGTGAGTGGCAGATGAGGTAGATATTGCGAGCGGTATAAAGCATGTGAGAAGAGAAAGATACCACGAGCGGTATAGAGTGGCTAGAGAGTGCCATAAGCATAAACAAGCAAACTAAGAGTGTTGAGTGGCGAGTGAGGGAGACTGTGAGTGTTCAGAAATGAGTTCATGGTGGTGATCTTAGAGTGACAGCCGTCGTGAACAGTTTGAGCTTGAATCGGTTGATGTGAGGCATGCGATACGCCGGGTAAACGATATGGATGTTGATACAACAGTGGTGAGATTGGACGGAGGTGCATTGTGTAGAGCCTAGAGAAGAGAACTTGGGGTTGCTTCGGGAGTTTGTGGGTATTCACGACTTGGGTGTAACTGGCAAGATGGGAGATTGTGTGTGCTAAATTAGAGGAGTCTCGGGCATAAGCTACGGTGCAAGTACGGGTAGGATCGTTCGTGTGATGACATGGTCGGGGTACACGGTAGCCGTGGGGTGTGTGCTTATATGTGTATTCTTCTGTATGTGTGGTGATTTATGTGATTATGTGAGCCTTTTTATGTGAACTGTTGAAGCTATTCGTTTGAAGGTTATTGCCGAGGAATTGCATGCTTAACCTAAGTTACCAATAGGGTGAGATTCCTTGTTAATTGATAAACACTGGTAATGAGCATGAAATAATAGTATTTGGCGTGAAATGATATTGATGATTCTTTTATTACGTGTCTTTGCAAGATCGTCATGTTATATTGTGTTTACGAGCACCCCCGAAATCGATACCTACGGGACTTTTATGGTTCACGAACCTATCCGTATGTTTTTCTTGTAGAACTGGAGCAGCGTTGAACCTGTAGCACAAGATGGTGATGCATGCAGTTCTTTATTTGTCGTTATGGGCCTTTTATGAGATATTGGGCTTATGTTGACCCTGAGATATTTTGTTGCTTGATCTTTTGTTTGGGCTTGGACCCATATGCTCGATGTTGATCTGATTTATGACTTATTTTGGAGATTATCGCATTATATTCGACATTAATAGTGTTACATTTAATTGGGCTCGGGTATGACCATTGGATCGAACTGCCCTAACAAACCACCAGCCATCATGGAAATTGGGGTTCGTTATATTTGGTATCAGAGCGAGTTTTGTATCTAACCTTGTTGACGGGGAAGTAACAAGGCTTAGGACAACCTTCTGTTGGGTCTCTCAGAAGAGAGAAGGTTTTGGATTTATAAATATGTGGTAGTACATGCGAGAATAATTGTTTGAAATTGATACAGGATATGGAGAGTAGGTGTCGTTACATAATGTGTTATGCTTTTATGGTGGAATACAAAGTCGGGCGTGTGAACCTTGTGGTTGATGCTCTATCACGCAAAGATGATGTGCACATCAATGTTATGGTGTGTTCTTCAGTCATGCAGAATGAACTCGAGGCCATTGTCAAATCCTCCTTACTGGCTGACCCAACACTTCCTCGCCTTTAGGCTGATCTCAAGGCCACAACTGATTCTTCGCCATACTTGTTGTACCACCATTTATTATGGTACAAAGGGCGGCTGGTCATGAAACAAGATTTGGAAGTAGAGATTTGGAAGAAGAGTGACTCACGATTTGGAAGAAAGAATGTTTTCCAATTGATACTGATCTACTCGTGTGTTACAATATATAGACATCTTGTGTAGTATCCTATATGGTATTGGATTCTTTACCATACATAGCTTACAATCATATCTTTGATTATATCTTTCTATACATATCTAATTGTTGATTGAATCTTTCTTGATCTCCTTAACACCTCCCCTCAAGCTAACAGGTAGAGAGCGAATCGTTAGCTTGTCTTGTAGATCCAAGAATCGAGATATGCCCAATCCTTTAGTGAAGATGTCTGCGACCTGGTTCTTGGAAGGAATGTACTTGAGCTGAATATCCTTGTTCTGCACTTTTTCACGAACAAAATGGCAGTCAACTTTGATATGCTTGGTACGAGCATGAAAGACCGAATTTGAAGCCAAGGACATGACACCCATGTTATCACACCATATCACAGAAGTATGGGACAGTACTATGTGCAGGTCTTTAAGAATCATTCGAGTCCAATAAAGATCAGTGGTAGTGTGAGCTAAAGCTCGATACTCGGCCTCTGTACTGGAACGAGCAACCACATTCTGCTTCTTTGCTGTCCAAAATATCAAATTGGACCCTAAAAGACATCAAAGCCGGAAGTAGACCGACAATTTTCTCTGTCTCTGGCCCAGTCGACATCACAAAATGCTTCGTGTAAGAGCTGGTGAGACTGATTTGGTGAACCAAAGCCCATGATTGATGGACCTTTTGATATAACGAAGTATTCGTTTGACCGCTTGCAAGTGACAAGAGAAGGGTTGCTGGAGATATTGACACAGCTGGTTAATCTGGAAGGCAATCCCTAGGTGAGTGAGTGTGCAATACTGGAGAGCTCCCACGGTAATCTGGTACATAATAATCTCGGCAGGAGAGAGAGGATCCCCTGTTAAATCCTTGGCTCGAGTGTCAGTGGAGGAAGGTGACTGCACTGATTTTACTCCAAGCATCTTTGCTTTCTCTAATAACTCGTAGATATATTTGCTTTGGCTAACATGCATGCTTGTACTGATCTGAGTCACATGCATCCCCAAGAAGTAACTGAGCTCTCCCATATTACGGAGCTTAAACTGAGACTGCAGGTATCTGACTAAAGCATCAATCACACTCACGTGTGTACCAGTAATCAAAATATTGTAAACATACACAAGGACATAAATATGGACATCAAATTGGTGGAATGTGAATAGAGATGTATCCAACCGAGAGCACTGAAAGCCATATGAAAGGAGACTGTTGGATAATGTGGCATACCATGCACGAGGAGCCTGGTGAAGATCGTAGAGAGCTTTATGCAAGCGACAAACATAATCGGGATGAGTAGATGAGATAAAGTCGGCTGATTGCTCCATATACACCTCCTCCAGATGAGCCCCATTCAAAAAGGCATTAGACACATCAAGCTGTCGAATAGGCCAACTGAACCGTACTGTCAGATATAGCAATATATGAATGGTGGATGGTTTAATAATTGGGGTGAAGGTTTCCTCATAATCAAGGCCATATGTTTGCTCAAAGCCGCGTGCCACTAACCGAGCCTTATATCGTGCAACAGAGCCATCAGACTTGGTTTTGAACTTGTAGACCCATTTGTTCCGAATAATATTATGATTTGCTGGTTTGGGACAAGGAGAGCAAGTAGAATTAGCAATTAATGCATCATATTTCTCCCTCATAGCAGCACACCATTTCGGAGAGGACTTGGCCTGTAGGTAAATGGTGGGTTCTCGAGGAATCTGTATACTGGTCAAAGCACATATAGGATACTTGGATGCAAAGTACATATGAAAATTAGTGAATGATTTGGGTTTGAGAGACCCAGTTTGACTACGAGTGACAGGACGTAAAGAATTATGAGGAATAATATGACTACAAGAACCTAAAGTGGGTGACAGTGGTGGTCAGGGAACCTCCATACATGAGGTGTCACATGGTGGATCAGAGTCGATGGACTCCCCTAGGCGCATGCTTGGTCCCGAGTCAGCAGCTGGGTCAAGGCCCGAAGACATACCATCTGATGCCTCGGGAGTAGGATCTGCTAGGGTGGTCAAATCAACTAAGGTGCCACATGGCACGTCCGGAGTGGAGGGTAGCACTGCAACATCGGTCAAGGGTGGCACAGCAACAGGTGGGTCAAGGCTTGACAGCATACCACGAGCTGAGGCACCATCGACCGATGGTATAGTGTCCATAACAGACGAAATGGGAGATAAGTCAGATATATGTTAGGGTACAAATATATACCTGAAGAAGGCAGGTGAACAGGTGAAGACTCGCCTGCAGAGGTCGTGCAATGGGATGGATCTAGGACACCCAAAAAATTCCTCTCATCAAAAATGACATTGCGGGATATGTAAACTCGTTTAGTTAGAGGTTCATAGCATTTATATCCTTTGTACTGAGTGTTGTACCCTAAGAACACACATTTTTTACTACGACACATAAACTTTGTAGTGTTATAGGAACGCAATAAAGGATAACATGCACATCCAAAGACTCTAAACAATGAGTAATCACGCGTGGTACCATAGAATAGCGAGAATGGACTTTCATAATCAAGAAGTGGTGTGGATAATCGATTAATAATATAGTTTGCTGTAAACATAACATCAGGCCAATAAGTGCGAGGTATATGTGCTCTAGCTAATAGACATAAACTCATATCAGCTAGATGACTATGTTTACGTTCTGCCACTCCATTCTATTGTGCTGTGTGTGGACATGATTTGAGGTGCATGATGTCATGTTTGGTTAAAAAGGTTTTGAATGTGGTTGACACGTACTCGTCACCACCATTACTTTGAAATTGTTTAATTTTTCTGGAAATTTGATTTTTTACAAGGCCTTTAAATTCTATGAAATATTTAAAAATATCCGACATATGAATAAGTAGATATAACCATGAAAGCTGCGAGAAATTATCAATAAAGACTACATAATATCGAAAACTAGTGTTTGAAGAGACAGAAGCAGACCAACCATCAGAATGAATTAAATCCAATTGAAACCTAGAGCAACATGCAGAAGAGGAAAACGGCAACTGTTTACTTTTGTCCAATTGACATGCTTCACAAAAGTCTAAGTTTCTAGATCCTGAGACAGACAATTTATTGAGCTGAATTAAACGACTAACTATTGAAGCGGCAGAGTGACCTAATCTTTCATGTCAATTATTAAATGACGCCTTCACACCAACTATACCCGTCAATGCACATTTAAGATTTGATGAGGTATTGGACAAGTCCACTGGATAAAGCCTGTTGACACTAGGCCCCTGTAGGAGCATCCTCCCCGTTCGACTGTCCTTCACAAGATAACTAAATTTCGTGAGTACAAAGAAAAAGTCATTATCACAACAAAAGTTATGCACAGAGAGTAATTTTGCAAAAGCATCGGGGCAATGAAGAACATTGTAAAGTGTAAGGGAACCAGACGGGATTTGGTAATGTAATACCCCAGTGTGTTTGATTTTCAGAGACTCTCCATTAGCTACAGCAACCTCGTTTCCTCCTAAATAGTGTTCCTGCAAAGAAAGATTGATCAGATCATTAGTCATATGATTATTGGCTCCGGAGTCAGCAAACCATAGTCCATCATCAATTGAATTGCTAGACTGGGCAGCCATGACCATGAGTTCTGCCGGGTGATGTCGGCCCTGACAAGTGTGATTCATACAATTAAAACATTCAAATGCAGTATGATTAGTTTCGCCACAAATATGACAGGCATACGGATTGGACTATGGATAATTCGCTCGATTTCCTTTGGAGAACAGGCCAGGCTGCTGATAATTGTTTCGGTTTGGGCTACATATATTCCCTGCCGGTCCAGGCCCAAGAGGTTTAGAATATCGTGAACCGTTCTGGCCCGAATTAGTCTGTCGTGGCTGATCTCTTGGTCCGGTGAATGCGTGGCGGAGAGGGGAATAATCGGTCGAATACCGACCACTACCTCCGAAAATGAAACACCCTCGACCATACGGTCATCCACCGTACCTTCCGCTGCTCCCAAATCGACTGCCGCTGCCAAATCTACCACGCACACCACGGAATGAAGCTCAGAACTTTGCGGGCTCACCGTATTCTATAGTGTCTTTGGACGACCAGAGGTCAATGGCGTCTGGCTCAGGCATTGCAGGAACAACAATAAGGGATTCGTACATCAATAATTCACTCTCGAAGTCCTCAAGCGAAAGAGTAGCAAGCCGCCGTGCAAATGAGATGTGGGGAACGAACGTCTAGAAAGCAGGAGAAAGTCCCCCGACAATGGAATCAATTAATTTGTCATCAGTGAAGATCTGTCCTGCTGCTGAGAGTTCCGCACAGATCAATTTGGCAGATTGCAGAAAACTGGTACAGGTTTGTTGTCCTTGTTTAAGATTCTGTAATTTTCTCTTCAAGTTCAATGCTCTTGATGCATTCTTGGGTGAGAAACGTCGAGATAGTTTGTCCCATACGACATAAGCACTTATGAGATCGTAGGTTTCCATAAGAACTTCAGGTGAGAGGGATCCATTGATAAGAGCGAGGACAAATTGATCCTTGCGACACCATTCAAGGAATGCAGGATTGACTGGTGTTTCGGGCTTAGTTGCATCATATTACACTAGTGGATCCTTTGCTGTTGGAGTTGTTGTTGGCAGATGAGCAAATGGGCAAACATGGGTTCCATCTGCTATTGACATAAGGTCATAGCTTTTTGAGGATCGGAACGATCTGTGACATCCAAGCCAAGTAATTTGTGGAATCAAGTTTCACCGAAACAGATTGTGAGAGATCAGGGATAGTGAATGCATTCTTTGAAGATTAAGGGATGAAGGATTTGTTTGGAGTTAAGGTAGAGATTCAAGAGAGATATGAAGAATCAGAGTTCAGGGACAGACGAATGGGATTGAGAAGCACGAATTGAGAAATCAATTTTTGAGAGCAGAAGAGATATGCACTTGCAGATTCAGAAGGTGTTGTTCTGGTGATCACAGAAGCAAACTTAGGATTGGTTTTTTGCATGAGCAGATAGCTCCGATATCATGAAACAAGTTTGGAAGTAGAGATTTGGAAGAAGAGTGACTCAAGATTTGGAGGAAAGAATGTTTTCCAATTGATACTGAGCTACTCGTGTGTTTTACAATATATAGACATCTTGTGTAGTATCCTATATGTTATAGGATTCTTTACCAAACATAGCTTGCAATCATATCTTTGATCATATCTTTCTATACATATCTAATTGTTGCCTGTATCTTTCTTGATATCCTTAACAGGTCATTCCTCCCAACTAACCTTTGACGGAGACCATTATTAAAGCTATTAACGGGACAGATCATCAAGGTTATTTAAAAATATTGCATCGCATACGCAGACTTCTATTAGTCTTATATGAAACAACAAATTGTGGCAGCCATCGCCGCGTGTCTCATTTGTCAGCAAAACAAGGGGGGACATTACAACCTGCCGGCCTCCTACAGCCTTTACCAGCTCCAACTCAAATTTGGGTGGATATTTCATTAGATTCCATTGACGGCCTTCCATCCTCTCATGGCCACACAATTCTTTTTGTTGTGGTGGATAGATGTAATAATATGGCTCACTTCGTGCCGGTCAACCACCCATATATGGAGATAATGTCCGCAAAAGTTTTCTTCACATATATCTTCCGCCTACAAGGCATCCCAGAGTCCATTGTCTTAGATTGTGATAAAGTTTTCACTAGTGCTTTTTAGCGTGAATGGTTCAAACTGAGTGGCACCTCGTTACAGGTTTCTTCCGCTTATCATATGCAATTAGATGGCAAATTGAGGCTTTGAACAAGGTAATACAAATGTACCTGCGTTGCTTTTCAGGTGATCACCCAAGCAAATGGACAGACTAGCTTTCTTGAGCAGAATATAGCTATAACACAAGCTTCCATTCCGCCCTCCACACATCGCCTTTTGAAGTAGTGTATGATCGCTCCCCTCCACAGTTTTTTAGTTACACACGTTGCATAACGCATTGGGATGTCATTGATACAGAATTAAAACAGAAACATGAATTGTTGGACGACTTGAGTGAACGCATGTTCCATGCTCAGAATGTCATGAAGCAACATTATGATGCCAAACACCTTAATGTCAAAGTTGAGCCTGGTTCGTGGGTATTGCTCAAGTTGCAGCCATATCGACAAACTTCATTGGGAAACAAACATACAAAGAAACTTCAACCAGAATTCTGTGGCCCATTTCATATAACTTCAACCACATTGGCGGAGTTGCTTACAAGCTTAACCTTCCCCTGGACGAACGAATTCATGCTATTTTCATGTCTCTAGTGTAGACTCAAGACTTTCCGTGGCGAACCACCTGCAACTCCTCTATTACCTATTTTTTTCAAGGTCTTTCCCATCCAAAGACTTATGCTATTCTAGCCAGGAGAGTTCTTAATGATGTTCCTCAGCTTCTGATTCAGTGGGACGTTCTAACTCCTGCTGATGCATCATGGGAGGATGCCCAAAAATTGCTTAGATCCACCCATTAGTTACATTTGAGGACGAGTGTATTCTTGATGGGGGGATGATGTCACGATCCCAGCCATGAGAACTGGTCTTGTGATGTATGCACGACGCCTTCCCACGTCTTGGAAGGGGTCAACACTGACCAAGTCTTCAAGTGGTTAATTCATGTGGCAGCAACAACAAGATTTCTGGTCAGCTCGTTTCCCACTTCTACAATCCATTTTGTCAATTCTGTTAGCATTATGTTTTAGCTTTTCAACTCCTATTTAAGGATACAAGTTGTATGAACATTATTCATGCATTCAAGAAGATTTCATAACTTATTAAATTGGTCTGTGCTTCAGAAAATCTACTCTCCTTTCTGAGTTCAACATCCTGAAATCACCTAACATAGGTAGAAGAAAGAATCCTCAACAACAAATCACAGAAGACACCCATGATTGTTTGTAACAAGGTCCCATTGTTGGCATATTTTGTTAACATGTGTGGGTCTAAGCATTTAGACCATTAGGTGTATATATATTTAGCAACAGACAGTCACATCATGAATAATGTGTTAGGTTCTATTATGTTATGACCAATTATTTGGTGTGTGTCTAAACATTTAGACCATTAGGTGTATATATATTTAGCAACAGACAGTCACATCATGAACAATGTGTTAGGTTCTATTATGTTATGACCAATTATTTGGTTGGACCGTAAACAAGTCTTTAGTTGACATGTAAAATATCAAAATTGTTTCTAGTATAAAAGATAATTTTTGTTCTTTATGTCGTTTGACCGTATTGAACAAAATCTGTTGGGTCTAAAGTTCAAGCCCAACATAAGGATTAATGGGAAGCTCACTTTGACTTATTCTTGGCATGTTTCTTTTTCTCTATATATATTTATACATAAAAGAAAAAAATATAAGGAATTAATAAAGAGTTTTCGAAAAGTCCTTAGAAAAGAGGAAGAAATTCGAGAATCTGAATCAAGTGGATGATCTTTCCATGATTTGAACATCTCGACAGTAATGGATTCAAGTACGTTTTCCGCTGCGTAGTTCTCATCTCGATACATTCCCAGAGTTCGTAATTATTCCCACAATTGGTATCGGAGCCAACTCTAATGAATTATTGAGACGACAGTATGAAATTGTATTTGAATTTTTGGTTATTCATGATCCGGAGACAATGTCTCTTTCATTACACTTGGCAAGCATCATGCCATATTCAAGGTTTATAAGTAAGTATCCATTACTTGGTGGAAATTTTCATTTCAATTCACCTCTGCTTTTCTACCCATTATCATGGACAGTGTATATGTATTCCTGCACTGTTGGAGGAGCAAAAGGAAAATTTCGGTGGAAGAAAAAAAAAATGTTGGAAGTTTACCTTCGGAAGGAAAAAGTTTTCCTTCAATGGCTTCCACCGACATGAAATGACCTTTTCCACCGACATGAATAATTCGAGATAGACATTTTGTTTTCTAACAACATATTTTAATGGAAAATACTAAATAGGCAAACGTTAAATCAAAAATAGGAATTGAAATTGGGCAAAAGGGCGAAATTATTCCTGATCTTGACAGTATTTATGTGCTTAGTGAAGGGACAATTTTATTATTTTGCCCATTTTTGATTTAAAATTCAGTTTACAATTGCTCTATTTTAATTTATGTCAAAGTAAAAGACAACTTTTCGGTGTAAAATCCTTATCCATAAGGATCGGTGGAAAATCCTCTCTCTCTAAGGATTTAATGAATTGGGCCAAAGAAACTGGGCCCAAAGATAGATAAATTAATTTGGGCCTCATGATTAATTAAAAGTTGGGCTTTTGTTTCTTTGGGCCGGAAAAGTTGGGTCATTTAAATATTTGGGTCATTAAAGTTTTGGATTATTAATTGAATTGTGTCATTTTAATTATATTAGTTTGGGCTTGAATTAATTTGGGCCTAAGCTAATTAATTAAATAAAGTTGGGACTATCTATAAGAATAATTAATCAGCTCATTTACTATTAGTTTAATTATTTTGTAATCGGGCCAATTTATTAATTTAAATTGAAAGAAATTTGATTTCATATTTGATTAAACTATACACTAAAGTTGTATGTCAATATATATTCATGCGGAATATAATCAGCCCAAAGAAGGGTTATATTTTGGCTGAATATTATTGACATGATAAATGATGATATTAAAGAAAGATTCATGCATTTAGTAGATTCAGTCCTAAAGGAAGGCTACTAATGGCTGAATCTCAATATTATGTTTATCACCTGCGGTTAATTGATACGTGTTAACTATCAAGTTATCCATGTATATGGCACTTCGGCCCAATGAAAATTGTGTCATTGAAATGATTTGGTTAACAGTATCTTAACCTGACTAAAAATGTCACTTACAGTTGATAAATCAGACTCAAAGGTAGATTATCAATGTCATGCCCAACATTTTCATAGCCCATAAACGTGCATTTTATTAATCAATGTGTGATGATTATTCTAATGTTGAGCATGGTTCTATTTCAGCAAATATTTTTGCTACTGCTGCCAACATCAATAACATTCTGATGTTGTCTGGCTCAAACTTTAAAGCTTGGAGTCAGCGCATATGAATATTACTGGGCTGCATGGATCTAGACTTCACATTACTCAATGATGAACCTCATGCCATGATGGCTAAAAGTTCTAAAGCCGAAAGGGTCCTTTGGTACAGGTGGGAGAGTTCAAATCATGAGTCTTATGTTCATGCAGAGTGGAATTCCTGATACCTATCGTAATGCTATTCCCGAAGGTATGAATGCCAAATAGTTTCTTCATGCCATCGGCGAGCGCTTTGCTAAATCTGAAAAGATTGAGAAAGTGGCTTGCCTATATAAGTTGGGTTTTGGGTGTGTGCAGTGAGGTAACTCACTGCATACTATGCAGTACCCACGTGGCACTGTGGGATTGGTGTTGCAGGTGGGCCGGTGTTTAACACTTTTACGCAGGCTAATTGACCGACCAATCCTGAAATACCACGAGGACACTGCGTAATATACAGTGAGGAGCTCACTGTATACTCCTCAAGTCCGTGTAAGCTTGTCAAAATGCATTATGATGACAAAGGAAACATAAGTTAGCACATCATGAAGATGTCACACCTTGTTACTGGAACTGAAGATGGACTTAGGTGAGGATGTCCATGTGTACCTCGTGTTGGTCTATCTTCCGCCTCAGTTCTCCCATCTAAAAACAGTATATAGTTCTATAAGCGAGGAATAGACACTTAACGAGCTTATTGCTCAGTTTGTTCAAGAGTAGGAGAGACTGCAGTCTAATAAGGTGGATGGTGCTCATTTGGCAACTTCGTCACTTGAGTGTATAATCTCGAAAAGAAAGATAAGGACCAAAAAAGGAAAGAGGATAGCTGGTGCTGAGACATCCAAGGCTGGAATGCAAGAGCAACACCTACAGTGTACCCGGTGTTTCTTTTGCAAAACAGATGGTCATGCGAAAAAGGATTGTCTAAAACACCAGAAGTGCCTCAAGAAGAAAGGTAATCCTTTCGGTCTTGTTTGTTCAGAAGTTAATTTAGCTTCGGTACCAACTAATTCATAGTGGATGAATTCAGGAGCAACTATTTACATAGGTACCACTATGTAGGGCTACATGAGTAGCCGTCTGCCAATTGATGCTAAAAGACATATCTATGTGGGTGATGGCACTGTAGTTCCTGTGAAGGCCGGTGGTGATTTTTGATTACTTTTGGACTCTGGTCGTTATCTTGTACTGAAACAAAGTTATTATGTACCGTCTTTTAGACGTAATCTAGTGTCAATTTCCCAACTCGACCAATCAGGTTTTCATGGTCATTTTGGAGGTGGGAAATTCAGTCTGTACAAAGATTTTGTACATGTTGGCATTGGCTCATTAGTCGATAGCATATATAGATTGCATGTACGTACATCTAATAGTGGAATGTTTCTCACTAGTAACGTTGGTACTAAGCAAAAATTAACAAAAGAGAATTCTTATATATTGTGGCATGGGCATTTGGGACATATCCCAATAGGGGATTCAACGCCTTGTGTCTAAAAGAATTCTAGATGACTTTGATTTTTCTGACTCAGAAATATGCATTAATTGCATCAAAGTGCAAACAAACAAATATCAGACAAAGGGTTCAAAGCGGAGTTCGAATGTTTTGGATTTGATACATACAGATATTTGTGGTTTATTCCCTACGACTTCTTGGAATGAACAACGATACTTTATCACTTTAATAGATGACTTTTCTCGTTTTGGATACATCACTTTCACTTTCAAGAATCTGAATTAAGTGGATGATCTTTCCATTATTCGAAGATTTCGACAATAATGAATTCAGTTACGTTTTTCGCTGCGTAGTTCTCATCTCGATACATTCTCAGAGCTCATATTTATTCTAACACCCATTACTCGATTTCGATCCTGGTATCGTAACAGTATGCCTGCGCTCCAGATTATGGCATTCTTCGAAAATGCATTGATTCCCCTTCACTCGATTACTATTCTTTTGCAGATATATCAATGCAGGATAAGCTGTTGGTCCATGACAAGGAGAAACAAATGATAGTCTGGACATCTACCAATTGCGATAATCCCCTAAATACAACAATGTTCCTCATCTGCAGCATTAGCTTTTCAGTTAATTATACCCATTTGGTAAAATTTTTTTCATTTGGTTTTCTTCTGCAAACAGAACTATGCCTATGAAGTGTTGTACATGTGTTGTTCATTGGTTATTGCACAACGGTAATATCCAGCAGCTGATATCCTTCAAAACTGAGGGAGAAATTCATACTGAATCCGTACAAGCACGAAAATATCGAAATGGAACTCGTTTTTACAAGGTTCTCAGAGCTGGCTTTTCAACTCTTTCAATAGTTCATGATATAACAATACTTCGAAACAAGTGAACCCCTGCCGAACTATGCCGAAACTGATATATGTTGCTTCTCTTGTCCTTTGTATGGATGCTGAAAATTCTCAACATCCGACAACAAAGAACGAATAAAATGTTACTTATTACAAGGTTCTAACAATACAAGAATGGACTATGCTTCATCTAACCCGGATATCTTTTCATCAAAACTATATCCAGCCACCACGGCAATGACCCCACCGCACCCCCCATCTATGACAATTACCAATCAAGCTCATCAAATTTGACTGGCATACCATATCAAAATCTTATGTTTTTTTGGATCTCTCTGGAAAATTGGATGAATAGGCAAAGAATGGGCGTAGATAGTGACCAACTGTGCCTAATATTGCACTCAGGGCGAAAAACGGAATCCGATGGCATGGTTAGAATGGCTTCTGCATGTATGCAAACATGTCCTGAAAGAGAGGAAGCTGGTCGTACTGCGGGGCGAAAAGATCATCTTGAAATCCATCCATGTAATTGAGCTCAAAATCTAGAGAGCTCTCGAACTCAGTCCACTCGGGCTCACTTTGTACCTCCTTAAACTCGGGCGAGGGCACGTGTTCGGAGCTACTCGATTCCGTGTGTCCGTGCAGCTTAGGCAACGACTCAGATGTATCAAAATGCATATAATCATTCTTTGCTTGTGATGCAAAGGTCTGTGGAGCCTGCAGTGATGTCAGGGAGGCTACCATGCCGCCACCGTACTGGAGCATATCCACCACTTTGGGCTTCTGTTCCTCACTATCTGATTGTGAGGAGTGCACTTCCTTCTGATCCGTACTGAAGTGTTTTTCAAGAGTTCCTTTCTTGTTATATATCCGACATAACACCCAATCATCGAGCTGCAATAGCCAAAGAAACAATAGGTCAGCTAAAGTTGCACATCAATACCAATTACCAAACTAAACATACCCATTAAATTCCGCCCTTAGATAGAATGTACACAATCGTATCCCACCCTCAACAGAATTTGCCAAAGAACAGAATTAGTACCCTCAAATTGGTTCTCTTCCCAGCAGACCTATCCACATTAGCTAAGCGGTATTCGTGCATAATCCAATTCGTCTTTATGCCCCTGGGAGCTTTCCCGGAGTAAAATACGAGAGCCTTTTTTATTCCCAGAGTCCTGGGCTTCCCCACCGGCTTATCGGCTCCAGTGGCTTTCCAGTATCCCGTTCCGGCGGCTCGGTTGGGCCGTGAACCATTGGGATACTTGCGGTCTCTCGGAGAAAAAAAGTACCACTCTTTTTCACCATACAGTGCCATACCTGTCAATCAGATATTCAAATAAGATAAGGCTAACAGAGCAAAAGAGAAGAAAATCTCTTCGGAAAGCCCTAAAAATTGTAGATTCTTGTTCACCCAATCTTTTCAAAAAGTAACTAAAAATCCTATCCTGATTGATTACCCTTCTCTAAATACGAATCCAACAATCAGTGAAAAAATCGTCTTCAGCTGAGCACAATTTTTCAAAAAAATCTGGAGTTTCTCGAATTAAATTCACACCGACACTTTGGCCAAATATCGAAAATCAGAAAGAAATGAACTAAATTTACCAGGAAGCTGCCACGGATCGAACTTGTAAAGATCAATCTCCGCGATAATCGGTACATCAATCCTCTGTCCGACGCACTTAGGGCATAGGTAGTGCTCCACCAGCTCGTCGTCGGTCGGATGAAACCTGAACCCCGCCGGTAAATTCAGCTGCTGATCACCGCCCTTCATTTTTCTCCCGTGATAAACAAAATCAATTCCTATAGTTGTCCTTGGATAGTTGTTCTTTGTTGGGCACCCTTATGCTCTAGCTCTGTTTGACTGCCTCTGGCTCGGAATGAAGAAAAAATAAAACACGGCTGCTTGCTTATATAAACGGTTGGCCTTTCCAGGTGGCACTTCATACCGCACGTGGAGAATTGCATCTTCCGAGTTATAATATTCTTTTTTTTTATTTTCTATCCTTTTCCTTAATATTTTTTTAAATATATATATTTATATATATACTTATAATGGGAAGACTAAAAATTTTGGTATGTACAATGCTTGTGTGTATAATGGTGTACAAAAATACAATTCCGCTTACGAACACCAAAATTAGTCATACCGTTGGAAAGTTTATGCACGAGAGACCAAAATTCCTATGCTTTGGTGTGGTTCCGGAGACTTCGTCGCCGGAAATTTCTAAAATTCTTTCTCCTTGGGTTAAGTAGTCCTTAATAGAATTTTAGAAATTCCCGGCGAGACCGAGCCAAAGCATAGAGATTTCGCTCTCTCCTGCATAAACTTTCCATCTGTAAGACCAAGTTTGGTATTCGTAGCCGAAATTGCAATTTTATGTACCACTGTGCACACAAGCATTGAGTATACAAAAATTACTGATCATATTCAAATACATAAATTGAGTCACTCACGGTCGTGAACAAATTCGAATTCGATTCGTTTAAAGCTTGTTCATTCGATTTTGGAACTTTAACAAACAGAAAATCAGGTTTACTAATTTATTAAACTTAATAAATAGAGTTTGAACATAATATATTTATTTAAGTTCGATCAGCTCAAGGCTAAATGTTGTTGTTGGAGAAGATGACAGTAGTTGTGTGAAAACTGAAAAATAACTTATATTGAGCATAATTGCAGAAATATTGATAAGGTTGATTTGTAATATTTAAACAGTGTAGGCCGCCAATGTAAATAGTGTAACACTCTGCACACATAATTTCCCGGGGGACTGGGGGAGGGTGCGTTGCGTTGCGTCAGCGCTTACGTCATTTTGTTGGTTGCCACTTGTTGAGAAGTCGGCTGTAACCTTCTCTGCTGTCGAGAGTCAAACGCTGACTCCTCCGTGTCCCAAACTCAGTCCATAAGGACACTCGCTTGATTGGAGTACAGTTTTTTATATAAATCAGTTTTTGGGTAAATCAAAATTCATATTATATTATTTTATTAATAAATCCTTTTTATTTGTGTTCTCTTTTTAAAATTAAATTTATTTTACAAATCTATACAAATGGCCGTATAGACATCACTTCCCTCTCTCACCTTCACATTTATGGTGCGTTTTGATGTACACCTCATTTCCTGCTAAACCAACCAGAGCCGGACACGTGTCATTTTCCCTTCATTCCTTCCTTTTTTTGCGTTTTTGGGTCTTTTTTCTTTTTTTATTACTTTTTTACATTACTTTATTATACATTATATTATATTAGATTCTTTCTCTTACCTTTTCAAAATTTGAATTTATCAATCAGTCATCATTTGTCGAATTGGAGGTCGCCATAATTATCGATGGTATTGTGCACTTTCATATGACATGCGACTTCATATAGTTTCGATGCATTTACAATTTAATTATTTTTCTTTTTTTTAAATAATCCTCCCTACAGCGCATGCGGTCACGCGCGAGCTGCATTTTCTGTAAGTGTTTTAGTGCTTGGCTTAGGACACGAGCACATACTAGTTCTTTCAAAATGAATGTCAACATAATTGTCACCGTGCATTTAAATTTAATATGAACTATAATGCAATTTTAATGTATTTATTATTTTATTAATATTTTTTTGGGTAATTTATTGTTTTAATTTTGATTGGTTTTTCAAATATATTTTTCATGTTTTTTTAGGGTGGTGTTTGGAATTGAGATTAAGGTGTATTTTTTTAAGTTGTAACATTGAGTGGTGATCCGTGATAGTTAGGGTAGTCCAACCAGTATTCCGGTACCGATCCAACATTGGACCGGTATCAGACCATTAATCATCCGATACCCAACGGGTATCGGGATCGGGACCGGTGCCGGTACCGGTAGCTTGTTGTACCGGGACCGGACCGGATTCACATCCGGTACCGATACCGGTACTATCGGTACCAGTATCGTACCAGTACCAACGGAATAGAGCAGATTTTGGCAATCTGCACCAATCTATTATGAGTTATCAACTTGTTACAACTTCAACATCTAATGCCAATAATCTAACAACGAATCAAGATCAACGATAGTTACGATACAAACAAGTACAAAGCAAAACCACAAGTTCACACAATAACCACAAGTTTCAAATTCAAACGACAACCAATCAACCACAAGTCCAAATCCAAACAACAAGTCTACACCACAACCAGAACTCAGAAGTTTCAAATCCAAATCACAAGTTCACACCACAATACCACAATGCTTCATCTTGAAGTCCATGTGTCTGTCGTCAAACAGATACGAGGATTAACTTCAAGCAGTCTTTGCTTCAACTTCAGCTTCTCCTCATAATACATTCTCATACAATCCCTCTGACACGTCTGTCTAGAGATCATCTTGAAACGAGGATCCACATCCTTGATAATCAAAGCAAAGCCAATCTTGTTCACATGGTTGAAAGGTAGCTAATCCAATATAACATGCCTAACGATCTTCCTCCTCCACGCCTTCTTATCAAACCTACAAAATAAATAAATAAACAACAACTTATCAATTATCATACATTAATGATTTGATTATTTCACCTTTTTTACCTTTGCAATGTTAACTGCTCAATACTACTGTTCGATGTACTAACATCGAATGAAATTGTGGCCTGTCTTCCTGATCCTGCTGCTTGTCCTTGAGCTGCCTTTCTTTTTTGACATTCTTTGTAATGTTTTATCATAGTACTCATCCCGTAAATATTGGTTTCACAATTCACTGGTTCTCCACAAAAATTACACTTGGCCTTCGGCTTCAGAGG
>JAOYMZ010008524.1:0-37895 GCA_025802335.1 Pinguicula primuliflora
CCACCCACACCGCCCTACATCCCCCAACAAAAGCCATTCAATCATTTGTCGGTGGTTTGCTTTCATACGTCTCCTATATGACTAATAAAAGTAGAAGCAAGGTTGTGAAAACATAGGTGGAGGTTTTTATTAGTAATGATGACTAATAAAGTAGAAGAATGGGATGAAGTTGTATTATCAACAAAAGCATGCTATCTTTGATACCAACTATGAAAGTTCCCTATATTATAGCACTCCTACTTAACCTAAGCCCAATTTAGTCAAACACCATTCAACATGTAAACCTAATGACACATAAAACTGATTAAAGATTCCAAATCACTTACTTTTGCACGTTGTCGCTCAACTCCCATAATAATAGCAGCAGAAAAAGCCTTCATCGGATGTGATTGCAAATGTTTGCAAATTGGAATTATGATGTGGTTAAATGTCAAAATCCAGAGTTTCAAACCTTTTTCTTCGTTGAACAATCCGATTCATGTCAAATAAGAAAACATACAATGCATTTACAGGAAAACTAAGCTAATATGACCAAAAAAATGAACCAAAAAAGACGATAAATGAATGTAGCATACTGAATGAGTTGAGAGTTGGCCACGGTTGGGATGTGTGAAGCTTGTGCGTCATTACCAGCAGCCTAAATTTATAGAAATTAATGTGGAAAGTTCCACATATTCTATCCAAACCTTTAACTCTTACTGGTACATATAGCAAACTTGTCCAAAGTGAGTAGATGATTGCACAGAAGATGAAATTAGGGCAACAAAAATGTAACTGGTCTACACCAAGTCAGCGTAAGGATAAACCAAGTCATCGTTCTCAAGCTACAAAGAAAAACAAAGAAACATGACCTCAATATCAAATGAAAAATAAAAGAGGTAGAGTTAGTGTACTGGAATATATTGATTGGAGATACAAATCACAATCAAACTACTAATCGAAAAAGCCAGTCTTAGATAACTTCTCTCTCCTTTTCCAGAATCAGACATAAGAAATCGTCCTTCAATATTCAGTCAAATCCGCCCGGTGGCTGTCAAAAGGAATGGAAGAAAACAGGAAGCTCGGCAGCAAGAATTACAACCTTAATCAAGCAATCATGCAGTTTGCAATGCCTGCAACGAAGAAAATGCAACGTACAATGAGCTAAATCATAATAGGGCAATTTATTTCAAACTATGGCTTGGCTAGAATGGAAATGGAAGGTGGATACGTCTAACGGTAAAACAGTGAAGTAAAATACAACTTACTTCGATTGAACGGGAATGACTATTTCTTACTGCCCCCAAAACAGCTTCCTAGGAACCTTAGGATGAAAGACCATAGCTACAACAAACTTTTTTGCTCACAGAACATCATAAGCATAAAAAAGCAAATAAGAATAATTCATTTTCCTTACTTTATACCCATTTAAGAGACCCCATGACCCAAGTGCAACAGCAGGAGCTTCACATATTGCGGTACATGGTCGGTTCTGCACACCCGTCTTTTCACCATGCCTTTTTACTATCCCTTAGTAGCTGCAGCAGCAAATCCTGCGTAAAAGACAAAAAATTCTGAATCTGAATGCCAGCAGGATCCCGTTCTGAACTATCATCCAAGGAATTGAAGCCTCATCCTTCATTCTTTCAGTTTTTCTCTGGTGCCTTGCAACAAACAAATTCATCGTACCTGCAAAAGGAAACCATTCATCTCATATGAGATCATGCTTATGTTTCTTTTCCAATTTATCAAGTGCACAGAAAGTTCTTTGACCCACCCATTTAAAGTTACTTCGATCTGAACCTTCCATCCTATAGATTTACGAAAAAAACTGTAAATCACAATATAAACAGATGAATCACATCTTGAATCACTGAAATATCTTATACGTCGTGATTAACTTTCTGTGTAAAAAAACAATTCTGATAACACTTCCAGAACATCTATTCAGTGCAAAATTCCTTTTACAAATGAACAGAGTATTTAGTAAACAATACAAATGAACAGAATATTCAGTAAACATTACAAATGAACGGAATAAGATATATAATATAAGATTAAAATATAACTAAATAAATAAAGTTCACACTGAGCACCTCAAGACGAATTTAGAAGCTTTTAACAAAACTTGCAATAACATCAGACTATTTGCTAGCATCCTTTCAATACCAAAATATATACTTGCATGTTTCTGCCATCTTCTTTCTGGATCCCTGTTCACAATTGCCATAGATGATCAGTAAACAACATCAACAGAATTGGACCATACCTTGAGTATTTCTTACTGTAAAAACTGTCATAATATGATCCGGTATCCCCTGTGACATAGCCAACAAATCAAATCAGGGATGACAACTGAATCACACATAAAAGAAAATTACTTATTCCTGGAAACCAAAGGAGAACATGGGATGCCTGAAATAATTTCAGATTCTGAAACTTCGTAGCGTCTTTGTTGGAGAGGGGGAGATTAAGCAAATAAACTGCAGTCTGCGACTTATAATCTGAAACCTAGCGGGACAAACAATAAATGCAGGAGTAGAATAACACGGGAGAAACACACTCTTAAGGAAAATATTGAAGAACTGAGGAGTGAAATCGAGGTTTCAGAAGCCATGGAGAAGAGTATGATTGCGCAAAAACTGGACTAAACCCTACCAAAATTCGATTTCAATCGAAGGATATGGATTACACATTAAACCTAACCGAAGGGATTCTCTGTAATTGAAAGGATAAGAAGATTAAAACAACCGCATGAGGAGCGAAGAAACTACTTCGCGAGGAGTCGTTTGCGTGGCGTAAATGTATTGGAGTTTACTGATGACTAGGTGTCCGCATAGTATTGATGACCTGGCAAAATTTTCAAGTTTTCTGCTTACATGGACAGCCCTGTTTTTATATATAGATTGCTTTTGTTTATTGCCCAGTATTGATTGTAATATGTTCTATGAAGGAGATGTATAGGGTAATATATACTTGCTCATTTACATTCGATTCACCCTGCCAATGACTTGAAAAGAAACAATGTCAAATGTACGGCAGACATGGATCAACCTTGTATCTTTTTTTACTGATGGAATAAAATTGGTTTTCTTTAAAAAAAACGTTATACACTTATCATGTGAAAAGATATAGTCTCATATCTTAAAATTCATAGACACAGTGAAAGCATTAATGACACAAACACAATCCATATAATGCTTTCACCTGTTAGGTCATGTTCAATGTATGAATTCACTCATACACTCTATTTTAAATGATAATCTTTTATCAACGTTTGTAGAATTACATCGTACTTTAATCAACACGACAATCTTTCACGGTATACTAGTGCTCCATGTTAGCTACCACGATTGTGAACACTTTGGAGTTTCGTGTTTGTTATCTTATAGAGTTCTACGATTCAAAACCAAGAGCATCTTCTTGAACACTTCTATAACCATCAAACTCATGGAACAAAATGTCATATAACAAATATATACATTCGATTCATAAATATAACATAAAAGTAATCAACAAAAGATCACTTTTAGAATACAAAACTAACATGAGGCACTCTTGCAGAAGTGATATTGGAGATGGCTGCTGAAACTAGAAAGTCTATGGCAGCAAATTATATCAACAAAGTACATGGATGAGAATGACCAATTCGCAGATCTAAGTTTGATCACACAGCCAGACAGAGTATCGCAAGTTTGGACGGATATTTGGTTCCTTATGAGACAGCACGACTAGATAAAAAGTACTATGCAGTTGAGAATTGACAGTGGTGATAAGGTACTTTTCTTGAGCTCAAGATGGATGGGAGATGGAATTCTAGCTAGTTCATTCCCCGAACTACATCGACTCTCCTCTAACAAAAATGGGATGCTAATAGAAATGTACAGAGTTGAGAATGCTCTGTTGATCTGGAACATCACCTTTAAGAGAGGACTCAAGAGTCTGGGAGGAGACTAGTCATGGGACAAATGTATGTCACACTAATGTGCAAGTATACACAGTCGTTCAAGTAATAATCCTTGGGTAAGCAAGGGTCATTTCCCAAAGGAGTAGATCTTTAACATACTTCGTCCACAAGCAATCTCAGGGTAACCAAACAACAAGGTTCGAATTAAACTAAAGACAGAATGTAAATGAACTGATCTATCACTAATCTAACACAAACCTAATTACAGAATGTAACCTAAATGGTGTCACTACTATTTAAGTCATTACATAAGAACTAAATACAAAGGGTATTGAATCACACTCGGGAGAGAGATCAGCTCAAGGCAAAGTATCTTACCCCGCTATGAAAACACAACAACCTATCCATACACACAAGCTCAGCTTGTTTCATTCACACCACGAGACTCACAATGCAGACTAGCGCTACTCTATACCTCAACTTGTGGATTTCATCAGGCTCACCCTCCACCAGATCATTGAATAGTGACATTGAGCTCATAAAGTGACTATGTCTATATGTGGCACCAAGAGTTAGGGGTGGAAACCACAAGGATGATGGTGTTAGCGTGCTTAGTGTCTAACATTGCCCTTGTGATCTAGTTTCTAGGTAAGGCTTCCAACATAAATGAGATAACATAAAAGTTCGAATCTAAGCTAATACTTGTACTCATACTAACGGAAGATACTAACTGCTTGGTCCATTTTGTCATAAAATGGACTGTGGGTTTCAACAACCATCGGCGCAAGAACCAACAAAGTAGATCAAACATGCAAGGAGACCTTAATATCTCATTCACAATAAGCTTAAGCACATTCATCATGAAATCAACAAAGCTAGAACATGAAATATACAAACAATTCATAAATGTCTACATAGTAGGGCATAATCGAGCCCCAAGCTTACAAGATTAGCCCATACTTAGGGAATGAGCTTGAGAACAAGTTAGAAAAGCACAAGATAATGCCATAAATCTAATGAAAATGACAAAACTCAAGCCTTCTCCCTTGTTCGAATCCAAATCTTCTCCTCACGCCTTTGTGCTCTTCAATACCCGAAGGTATTTCTCCTCTCCTTGTGTCCTTGGCTCCTTCCTTGGAACTATCCGAAGGTATGGTATTTTGAATTGTGGAAGTTATCCAAGTTGTGGGATATTGTTTTTGGAAGTGGCCAAATGTATGTCTTTTTTTCAACAATTGGATGGAGGGAAAGAATTGGTAGGTGAGAGTTTCAAAATATCTTTGGGGAAATGTCTTTCTCTTCTCTTGGAAGCTTCAAATCTTCTCTCCTTCCCTTTGTGTGGCCAAACATTGGTATGTGTGTATTTGATCAAAGAATTCAACCTTTAGCCACATTTGTTGAATGAGTCAACGTCATTCCTTTTGTAATTTAGCTTTAATAAATGAAGGAGATGTAGCCTCTTCCTAGACACTCAATCTTTGATGTGTATTACAAACACACGGCCAAAGCATTCTTCAAGGGATTAAATCATCTTCACTTGTATAAACATAATGACAACTTGTGTAGTTTTAGTAAAGGCTTATGTAACCTTGTCCACATGTTGCATTTGATCTTCACATGTCCATATCATGCTAAAATGTGCATGAAATGAGTATAAAACCTGCAAAATATGAACATGTACCTCTTTTCTCCAAGTTAGCACAAATAAGCATCATTTAGGGCATAATCTAAGTGTTGAGAGCATAAAATGATAGAAAACAATGCATGAAATGAGCTCCAAATAGGGGCTGATCAACTAGATACCTGAATATGATACATCATATATCTGCCTTTAGTCTAAACTGGGAAGAGAATGATAAATGGCATTGGAAGCAGGAATCATCAGGAAAATTCTCTACTGCTTCTATATACAGAATGATCAGAGAAATTCAACACGAGAGTGAAAGCGAAGACAGGAGCTTCTTGTCTGAAATCTGGGGAAAGCTCACTCCAAAAAGGATACAGTACTTTGCTTGGAGGCTATTAATGGGCCGTATCCAAAAAGTAGACAATCTAAGAAGCAGAAGAATCAATATGGATGAATCACATGCTCTCTGCATCTGGTGTGCTGGCGAGGAAGAAAGTGTTGCACACTTATTTTTTGGATGCCAAAATGCACAGGTTACTTGGAAGATTGTGTATAACCGGTTCCACATTTCTTCGATATTGGGGATAACTAAGTCTTACAACCACTACAAGGCACACATGAATCTATTGAAAGGAAAGATTGGACGAGAAATATGGAAATCTATATGGCACGCAACGGTATGGTGCATTTGGAGTGAAAGAAACGAAATACGTTTCGACAATGAAGACATGTAGAACGGCATTGAGTTTATCAAAATTTATACATGGTTATGAATGGATGCTCATGGATTGCCACCTCATTTGTAAGCTTACACACTATCCGATTGGTTAAGATCCCCTTCAGTTCTAAGAGGGATGTTGTTTGCGTTTCAGCCACCACGGGAGACATATTGGTTGATGTTTTCATAGATAAACTGATTCTAGTCTGTTATATTTCATCTGAAGCATGTACAAGGCTAACTCCCTTATCGCATGCATGTAACTCGATTTGCAATCTTAATGGAAGCCTTTTAATTACAAAAAAAAGTGTAGATTGCAGTATTGCACCTCAATATCATGGACATTTTCAAAGACATATAATGCTTCATTCGGCAAGTAGAGAATTAATGAGGATTCTACAAAAAATAAAAAATAGAAAAATGTGGATTCTACCAAACAAGCTAAAATCTACAAAATTCAAACTACATCAATTCATCTTCGGCAAAAGATAGAATGCTGCAAATTGTAAGGGTGCAAACCTGAGTGAGGTGAGTTATCAAGTCTAGAATCAATGGTAAGATTTCCCATTTGTTGATGTACTAAATCCAATCCGAATCTATTTGAGGATAGTTCTATAAAATCAACCTATGTATGGCCTACCAAAAAAGGCACCAACTTATGTATGAATTGTTCTAAAATTTGTTTCATTTGAGCCAATCTGGAAAAAAAAAAAAGAAGAAGAAGAAAGAAATAGATAGTTCATCAAATAAAGACTCACAATCTTGTAGAAACTGAAGTTTATGCATTAAAAATTTAGAGTAAGTTTACGGTGTCGAATGTTATGTGCCGAATAAATGAATTATGTGTTGAATTCTAATACCGTCGAGATTGTGATCTAACTCTTAGATCTGACAGTTATAATTAAGATTTGGCACATAACTCATTTATTCGGCATCTAATATTCGACACTAAGTGTTTTCTAAAAACTTAATACCCACTCTAAACTTAAAGAAAACAGTATTCGAGAAAAGGGGAAGAGTAGAATGGTGTTAAACAAAAAATTAGGTTCTCAAAAAGTATGAGACTACAAAAATTTAATCCTAAAAGGGGTGAAGTATTTTTTTTTGTAATTCCCGGCGATGAATCTCAGACTTTCATGCTAGGTATATCCTATGAATTGAGATTTACAGAAATCATTTTGAAATATTGTTGCGTCTGTCTCTACAAACAAAATCTCAGTGCAATTCAGGATGCATAACTCAAAACCTGTTGATAAGAGTTCGGTACTAAACCTCAAGAAATGCTCCAAAACAGATAAAGAAAAGCAGGAGATGAGTTTGCTGTCGGATCTCGTATACAATATCAGAGCATCGTGCATGGACCCGATGGATAGGATGTACACAGTCTATGTATACAGGGCTGAGAACCTAATTTTTCCTTAACGCCGTTCTAGTGTCTTGACACTGTTTTCTTTTTTTTGAATACATGGGAGGCCTTGGCCAATTTACAACCCAAGAACAACAAGCTCCCTTAGGGAGGAATAAAAGCAAAAAACTCGGACGATCTACGATTTACCGGCAGATGTTGACCCGACCCTCCCACCATTGGTGCTCCCCTGTCAAGAGTGAAGTTACAAGTTGTGCCACTTACAAGCCTCGGATTCCCCACCCACAGGGGCTCCTGGCACCAGACATACAGCCCTTCAACCAGTTTCTGTCATCCAGGTACTCCATCTACACTCCCAAAATCTAGACCCGGAGTCCTGCTTCCGACTGCTGGTGGACGGTAAATCCATGGAGCCAAGTTCGGCAGTCCCATACCAACTTTAGCTAGAGAATCTGCATACCAATTTTCCGTCCTAGGGATTGCCTGAACTACAACATTTTGGCAAGCATCAAGACCCCGGTTAATCCTGTGAAGCAAGGATCTGGCTGTCCCATTATCAGAAGGTTCTGATAGGAGGTCCACAGCCTCATTGCAGTCCGTAAAGAGGATCACACCATCCAATTTCATTTGCAGAATACAATGCCTCTTTCGATGGCCCAGAGCTCCGCAATGATAGGGGAACACACACCAAGTCTACAGGCATATTCACACAACACTGCATGTGAGGGATCCGCAGCACCATGCCCAGGGCCGCTTCTGATGATATACGACTAACAGCCGCATCAACATACAGCAGGTATTTAACCTCAGATGGCAAAAGGGTAGACCTTCGTACTCCTGAAAATCTCGATAGGCCGCGAAGTGTGATTGTCTTGCTGATATTGAAGGATTTCATGATTTTAAATGCTCTTTCGTTCTCAATTAAACACGCTATGGTAAATGTAGCTACATATCGTGTTGAATTGCATGTTTCTTGAAACACCATTTCATTCTAGGAAAGCCAAAGTTGCCAACATGTGATGGAAAACATCGCCTGCACACTAGATAGGTGGTTAGTAACACCCAGATTAAATAACACCCAAGCACTTGTGTCGTTTATTCCCCTGAATTGGGCCGGCAGACCTGTGTTAACCCAAGTCCACACCTGCTGACTTCAAGGGTAGTCCCGCAATGCATGAAGTTGTGTCTCAGGCCGACTGCAGAACACACACTCTGGGAAGTTAAAGATTTGCCTCCGGAACCGTTCAGAATTCATCATGAGACAGTTTCTAATGGCCTTCTAGAGGAATATTTGTATGAACTCCTGAAACTTGAGAGACCAGATTAGAGACCAAGAGTGGCTTTCAGGGTTGCGGAGGTGTGAGCTAGTGAATTCATAAGTTGAGGGTAAGGAAAACTTCCCATTAAGAGCATGCCTCCAAGTGATCCTGTCATCGCCTGCCTCGATTGAAGGGGAAACAGTTCGAATCCTTTGTATGATGCTCTCCGGTAGAGCCTGAGCAATCCTATCAAGATCCCACTCGCTATCCTGCGTGATGAATTCTATTTATGTTTTGGATCCGTGAATTAAGAGATGGGTAATTTATAGTCTTTACAAAATGGCTCAACTTTCTCCGGTTCTCGTGCACAAATCCACATATTCCCTTTAGTGGGCCGTCATTTTGCATTGGCATTTAATCCTCCCTGTCACTCCCCATCTTCTGTCGTTACATCAACTCACCTGACCGCCCGTCCCCTTCACTTGAATGCAGTTAATCTTTTAATTCCTACCACTGGATTCAGGTTCATGAATCGAGTATATTTCTTCCTCATTAAACATTGCTTACCAACCCAAACCAACCCAGGACACAAGATAGCACTAGAATACCGCTGCAAGAGGAAGCAAGCGGTATAGCCCAGGAAACAGTGGAGACAATTTCCCTGGGACAACAACTAGGTTTGCAAGGGACTGAAAACTTTCTGGAGAACTTAATTCATATGGAGATCCGAGACCGTAAAGCAAATAGACATTAAAGAGGAATCAAGGTTCAGGTGTACACACACTGTTTTTAATGCGGATTAGAATTTTTAATGTATATGGAATAAGTGGAGTGAACAAACACAGGGAGAAGATAAAGTAACTATTGTTGATAAACCATCTCAAGCAGATGGGCAGTGGCCAGTGGGGTGAAAATTGAAGATTGAAGTTGAAAATTTAGTGTGGCTTGCTTCGCGGCTTGACGAGTGCGTGCGGCCAGTTATAGTACCAATATAGGGATCACGCATGACCAATGAAACTATTATTAAGATACTTTGATATTATCATTCGAGGCCATATGGATGTATTGTGGATAACTTTTTTTTTGGAAGGCAATTTTTTTGTATTATTGAATTTTAAAACTCTACACATATTTACATGGCTTTTATTAAAAGCCCAATTTTGACTTTTTGCACAACCTGCAAGGATAGATCCTGAAGGGTGAGAGGCTGGAGTGACAGACAAGATAAGATACCTGGCAGATTGCCCCAAGAATCGGTCCAGAATCGTGCAGTACGCCCATCTCCGATGGCCCAGCCACAACCATCCCTAAGAATATCAACTACGCCAACAATAGCCCGCCATGGCCGGGAATCGCCCTTCCATAGTGGTATGTGGCAAAGCTCGAGATGACAAAAATTGCATTTTGCACAGAAAATGTTTGTCCAGATTCCCTGGTACCCAGAAATAATTTGCCAAGCAAGCTTTAGAATCATGGCCTTGTTCGTGTCACGACTTCTTCTCAGACCCAGGCCGCCCCGGTTCTTGGGTTGACGCACCTCCTCCCAGCGAACAGCAGATTGCTTTCTGAGGGCTTCTATACTCCCCCCCCCACCAAAGAAACGACCTAATAAGTTTATCCATCGCATCGCAGGTGCTAAGCGGTAATGACGTAGTCTGCATCACATGATTTGCAAGAGTGCACAAAATTGACTTGCTCAAGACAAGTCGTCCTGCCGGCGTGATATGTTGCGACTGCCAACCCCGAGTTCTCTTGCAAATTTTGACAACCTGAGGCTCATAAGTCTGCGCAGAAACCCTTCTATGAATCAAAGGGACTCCGAAATAGATGTCTAAGTCATCCACCCTCCTTATCCCTAAGAGCTCCTCAACCGCAGTGCCCACCTCAAAAGAAACAGTAGGGGAGGTCCACATTATGGACTTATCCATATTCATTGCATGCCCTGAGGATAGAAAAAGGCAGATAACACCCTTTGTACAATTTGAGCCTGAGGCACCGAACAATCTGCAAAAAGAATGAGATCGTCAGCGAAAAGCAAATGAAAAAGAGAAAATTTAGAATGCTGAATAGCAGCGGTCTCCATTGTCCTTCGTGAACGGACAGATTGATGGCCTGAGTGAGTCATTCCATAAACATAACAAAGAGATATGGTGACACTGGGTCGCCCTACCTAACTCCATGACAAGGGTGAAATTCAGCCCCGTGAAGACCCTCCCAAGTAACCTGGGTGATGCTTGAATCCAAGGAAGACAAAACGACCGTAGACAGCAGCTGCGGAATTCCAATGTCCCCCAGAGTATCACGAATGAACCCCCAGTCCAGCCGGTTAAAGGCCTTGGCCAAGTCTATTTTGTTAGCCATGTTGCCTGATTTCCTTTTGGAGCCAGCCATAGAGTGAAGGGCCTCCTGCGCCACAATGATATTGTCGGTAATGTTCCGACCCTTAATAAAGCTCGACTGATTTGGCGAGATCAAATGAGGTAGCACCAGCTTCAACCGATTAGCAATGACCTTTGAGACAACCTTGACATGAATATTGACAAGGCTGATCGGTCTAAAGTGATCAAATCGCTCCGGTCGGGGAACCTTAGGTACCAAGGATATCATCCCCTTATTAGTTCCAGCCGGGAAAGTTCCTGAATTGAAAACCTGCAAAACAAAAGAGATCAGAGAGGTTGAAATGACATCCCAGTTAGCCTGATAAAACCCTGCTGTGTAACCATCAGGTCCAGGTGCCTTGTTTGGGTCCATGCCAAACAGTGCGGCTTTAATTTTGGTACTTGTAATCTCCTGACCCAGAGTTGTTCTTTGCACCTCCGTAAGCCTAGGAAAGTGGCCCCTTAGGAAAAATGTCGGGGCAAGATGCATGGATGTGGCAGAGGAATCCCCAAATACATTCTGAAAGAGGAATGACGCATGAAGTAACAAATCATGGCGATTGGAGCTCCAAGTCCCATCCGACACCTGGATCGATCGAGGTTTGGCATTACTGCATCTATCTCGAAAGCGAAGATGGAATACACGAGAGTTTCTATCCCCATGAGTAATCTGGTTGGACTATGAATTCTATTGTCTTAGCAGCTCCTCTTCGGACAGGATAGCTTCCAATTCCCTCCTCAGTGCGAGCTCCAGTTTCCTGAGATATATAGAAGGTGCTTTATCTAGCGCACCCTGAAGATCAAGCAACCGACCTTGCAATCGCTTTTTCTTCCTGAATATGTCCCCAAATATTCCAAACTTCCATGACGACAGATTATCACACAGATTTTGTAGAGCAGCATCCAATGGCAGTTCAGTCAGCCAGTTCTGCGAGAACCATATAGGCCACATGGAATGGGTGCTCAAGCATTCAGATACCGAAAAACTGAGGGGGCACGCGGGGTCAGCCCTTGTATTGCCAATTTGACCAGAATGGGAGAATGCTTTGAGGCCACCCGCGGTAAGTGAATAATGCCCGCTGAAGTGCATGCCTCTACCAGATCCGATGAGGCAATAGCCCAATCAATATGCTCGTGGCAACCATCCCTTGCCCAGGTGAATCTTGATCCACTAAACTCTAGTGGGAGAAACTCAGAAGATTGAAGCCATTTCGCAAAAAGATCGGGATCCGTTGGATGGCCGACCATTCAGCTTATCTCTCCCGCACAGGAAGGCATTGAAATCCCCCACAACTAGCCACGGAAGAGAAATAGAATCAGTCAGCTCTGACAGTTTAGGCCAAAGGGAACGATGGATGGAATTCGGGGAACCATAGACTACCGTCACATTGAACTGCAAGACACCCCGATGGGCAACCACAAGATGGATATACTGCCACCCATACGAGATGACCTCCACCGATACATCTGCATTCCAAAGTACACATATGCCTCTCGAGAAACCCTGTGCTTCAACACGAAAAGAGTAGAAAAATCACACCCAATACGAAAGATAACTCTGTCAGCCTCTGACCCACTGATCTGAGGCTCCAAAATACAAATAAGAGAGGGACGATAACCCGTGATGATATCTCGTAAGGCCGAGATAGTTGCATTGTTATTAATACCTTGCGCATTCCATGATAGGATTTGTACAGCCATTAAAACTGGGTTAGGTTGTTCGGAGATATGCGTAGAGAGACTAAGATGCCTCCTCCATTGCCATTCGGTCCGGGAGACTGGGCTCAGTGAGCTCCTCGCCACATATGCCATCCAACAGTGAGTTGTCCATCTCCCCTGGCAGAGTTTCCGAGCTGGGGTTGGAGCTCCTCCCTTGGGCATCACTGGAAAACATAAATTCATGATTAGAGGGCACTAATAGCTCAACCCTCTTCAGAAAGATCCCCCTCGGCTCAAGCTGCTTGGACCATAAATTAGGGAGTATCGCATACAGATTCATGTCTTGACCAACAGAACCAGGATGAGGGACAACTACTGCAACATGTTGAGGATCTGATACAGCACCAGATATCAGAGTCCTCCCCACTTGCAGAGGAGCTTCAGGAATATTCTTAGATCCCGAGGAGGAGGGGTTGCTTGGAGAGGGGCTGGATTGTGGTTGAAGGCGTGAAAATGCGTCTGATAGAAGCTTCTGGCCCACTACAGGCTGAGAGGAATGGGTTCCCTTGGTTGCACTGCCCTGCCCCAACTCCCTAGAGATTTTAGAGGAGGTAAGCTTATGCTTCCCCTTAGCCTGAGCTATCGTGGAATGTGATCGACGCATAGGTTCACTCACCAACTGTCCATGACTGGCCTTAGGAATCGTTTGAAGCATATGGTTGGACTCAACCTCCAGATCCTGGAGAGCTGCAAATTGTCCCAACGAAATCCCGACATTCGGGTCCTCTTTTCGATAGCCCAAATATCCTTCTCCTATGTACCCAGATTTACGCAGAATTTGGTAAGCATTGCCAGGACGACGACCTTTCTTCGGAGCCAACAGCCACGCCCCTGGTTTGGTGTAGTCATACAACTCCGATGCGTTTCCCCCCGAGGTCCCTTTGGGCTGATCCAAAGTTGCCCGCGAAACATCCAAGAGAATCTATTGAGCCACGCCATCTCCAGGCTCACCCTCTGATCCCATTTCCCCCGAAATTGGGCAGCAACCATTGGCATTCCGGATGCCGACTTTTGATCCATTCCCTCCTTGAAAGTACACTACTCAGCTGAATGCCCATAGCGGGCACAACCAAAGCATATCTCATGTAGATCTTCGTACTGAACTGGGTATAATTTACCATCCACAGTAATAGACAGAGTCAGAGGTTGTCGGAGATCCAATCTAACAGCGATGCATGCAAAGAGGCCCCTTTTTTTGGCTAGAGTGTGTGAATCAGTCTTGATAAATATACCCACCGACTTTGATATTTGAACCAACAAATCCCGATGATAGTACTGAGTTGGTAAGCCTAGAAAATGGATCCATGCTACCACTGCCTCAATATGTTCAGCTTCCGTGTCAGTCCTTGTGCCAAGGAAACACTCGAAGAGGTTTACTGCCCAAGATATGCGGTCCCTCTAGCAACACTTTCCGACAATCCGATTCACAGGAGAACCGCACCAGATAAAAACCATAAGTAATATCTACTAGCTTAAAATTCCCCCTGGTCTGCCAAAGATTGCGAAGCTTATTTTGCAGGGACATAAATCCAACCCCATACTTACCCAACGGTCGAATAATGATGGTATTGGCCATACTCAATGTCATCTGCGATTGAACCTTGTCGTTAAAAGTAACAGTTGGGCCTGAATCATTGAACCCATGGACCACATCCCCATCCTGAATCTTAATTCCTGGCCTGGAGTCAAGAAGAGATTTAAACGAGGGTTGAGAGACAGAACCTGGGAGTCCAAATGTGGGCATCGCCGGAGTACCGTTGGAGCCAAGCGGGGTGGGGAGAGCCCCCGCGTCGTGCCCCGAAGACACCCCTGAACCCGGGCTTAGGTTTCGAGCTTTCTTGTTGGGATCTTCCGCTCCCAGAGGATGAAATTCATCCGATACAAACATATGTTCATCACCCATCTGAGTAGGGAGACGGAGAGGGAATAGGGTTGCAACCAAGATGTTCAATAAGCCTGTTGTTTCCGGCCGTTTTCCAGCGCTGCAGTGAGAAGCCGGCGAGTTTCTAGGTATGACCGTGTGTAATCGCACATATGACTGTGTGTAAGCAAAATGACTTTACTTTTCAAGCTAAATACTATTTTCTTGAAGGTTATTGCGAGTGTTTGAATTTTGCTGATTCTGTCTTGTTTGGTGTCATAATCCATTGAAGCTCCACCGAATGAGGCCTTCGAAAATGACGTCCACGTGTTTCGAAAATTGGATCGTTGGTTGGAGCCCATTTAAAAACATCCTCAGACCTCAGATAATAATTCTTTGGACATCAAACAGGAACAACATCCTCAATTAAAATTAAGACAATTAATTTGAAGAAGGACCTAGCAAAAAAAATTTTGAAGAAGGTAAAGACTTACCAAAAACAAATTGAAGAAGTTAAAAGTTTATACATCCATCTCTCATATCATCCATCTGCTCCGGTTCCAGATAGAAACAATGGCATTACTTGGTAACAGCATAAAATTGTCAGCCAATAACAGAAAACATCAAAAATCTCATTCGTTGGGAATTTCAACTTCCTACAAACTGCTGCAGCTCTTCATCAACTTGGATCCAATGACAAAAGACCTAACGTTTCCAGAAACGGCCGGGCTGCTTCTGGTCTTGCAACTTCCTGCACCAGAGGACATGTCTTTTAAGAACAAAAATGGTCAAAGAAAAAAAGATTAACTGCTCAAACCAAATTCTTCATTAAAACTTGTCGCATGGGTGATTCCTGGGGGTGGCAAGATCTACTAGTGCTATAACATGTGACAAAATTAGACAGATTTGTGAAATCCTACTCATAACAGAGATTATGATAGCCATATGCAAATAGAAACAAGAATGAACCTTTGAATCTCTTTTGAACGTTCAATGAACTCTTTCGCTATATCTTGGCCTTGGTATGAAGCTATTACACGCCGAATATCAGATGGCCGGTGCTTGGCAACGTCTGCATAACAAACTTGTGTTTCAGCAAGAGAAATTCTTATGATAGATATCGACTAGTAATGATCCAGATAAATTCAGGATTGAAATAAGCAGTGAATACTCACATTCCAGGAACGGGATAAGATCTAAGAGGGTAGTGTCATCTGCTTCGCCTTTCCATGCTTTAATTAGAACAGAGTTTTCGGGCTGAAGACAACTTTCTAGAGCATGACCACTGAGATATATAATCTTGTTAGGATCTCGATTCAACATTGATAAGTCCTGCAGTATAATTCATCTAGCTATTAAAAGTTTTCAAACAAAGTAATAGCTTACGAAGATGCAGTGTTGAAACCTAAACCAGAACAACTACGAGATTTACCCTATAGTGCTTGCCGTTGATATATTTTGTGGCTCCCCTTGAAAGCCGGTACCGAATAAAATGATTCTTGTCCAATCTTTCGATAATAGGATCAACATACTGAACTCAAAAAGGATAGGAGCATTCTCACATACCAGAAGAAAAATAAAAATAAAATTAAGGTCGAAGTCAATACCAAAACAGCCACATTTTTCTTCGAAGACAGACACTCACCATACTTAGTTGGTCTGAATACACGACAATTTCATAAAACTGGCCTAAATGTTCGATAAAAGCATCCACACCAGGCCTTTTGAATGTTCTCCAGCCTCTCTCGCGCTTTAGAAAGAAGTAAAAAAGAGGTAAATAATCAAGAAAATCTGTACTTCCACCGTTAACAGATAAAGAAAATGACAGCTGAAAAAGAGAATGACTACCTTCCAATCAGAAAATATCAGTGTTTCATTTAAATCAAGAACAAGGGTAAATACATGCTGCTCCAAAGGATGCAAATCAGGGAGTAGCTTATCTGATGTTGGTTCAGTAAAACCCTGAGAAAGTGGAGAGTTAAATCCAAAATAGAATTTGATAGGACAAAAAAAGGAGACAGAAAATGACCAACTAGTCATTTTCATTTGATTATTAAATTTGACAGGTGTGAATACTTATAATTACTCACCCGAACTTGTTCTTCAGTCAACCTCCTTAATTGAAGATACACTTCAATCAACTTAGCAGGCACTACATCATGAGAATGAAATGAAAATTGAAACTAAATGGTAAAAGGCACTCGACAGAATACTTAAAAATAGGAGTCAAGGGAGGCTGTAATTCTTTCATCTGGTCAAAAAACAGAGAATCCTTAAACAACAACAACAACAACATTGCTAATAATATTGATAATAGCTTTACCTGTCATTGCACCTGCAACTGCATAAGTTTTAGCTTTCTGCAAAACAAAATTGTTATTGGAATGTCACCTGATATGTTCTGATACAAAATAACATTCGTCAAAGTTCAAATGGCTAAGTGAAAAATAAATTAAGAGACTACACATTCTGTAAAACGGATGTCTATACAACAGAAAATATGATAGTTCTGAAGACGGATGCACCAAAGGGTTGTTGCATAAAATATGCCAGTTATTAAGAATGTACATCGCATCTAAACTTGCATGGTTTTTGGACATAGATACAGAAAGGAGGTGAAAACGAAGGATGCATAGATTATGCAGGGTTTTGTCGTGGCACAAAACAAGATTTTTCGGAGAAGAACTAAGCACAAGAATGCTGTCAAACCCACGTCTAACAAAGATGCATCATCTCCTATGGTGTAGCTTGCATATGAACGAAGGGACTCAGTCTTCTGATCTATCTCATCCGCTGAGTATGCTGCAAATAAAAAACGCACATGAACTTTTTTTGGTAAATAAAGGGCATATTAACTTGCACTTAAGTGCACATTCAGATTCGTGAAAACAAAAAGGTTTTAAATTATGTAGTCGCCCCAAAACAGGAGAATACAGTAGAGTACTAAATATATATTCACCAACATCCACATATCAAAGTCGTTAAAAAAGAAAGCAATGAGAACATAATAGACCATAGCTTAATGAAGCAAAGTATTTTTGAACGAAAAAAATAAAAATACATAAATTCACTGCACAAAACACCACTCTATCTGGACCCAATTTTTTCCCTTACATTATTGAAGTTTACAGTTCTTTCATCTAACATAGAAAAATCAAACAAAATAAAATTTGAAATGCAAGTACCATATGTCGCATATCCTACAGCGGCAGTGCCACCAGTCAGTGCTGCAACAAGTCCATACTTAAGAAAGCTCCATGATCTCTTCCCTCCCTCATTTGCCGATGTCGGTGCGGGAGTCGGTGGATCAATAGGCGGCTGAGGAGGTTGATTACCAATAATCGAGGAAGAGACGCATGTTTCCTTCGAAGGGTCCGCAGCCACGTTCGAGGCAGGCCTTCCGCCACTCCTCGAGATCGCCGAGATCAGACGGGACCTTGCTCGGCCTAATAAGGACATTTACAAATTTCTCGGTGAAGCAATTAGGGTTTTACGCTCCCCCGACCAAAGAAGGCTCCAAGAGGGTTTTGCAGAAAACAGAATTGTAGAGAATCAATGGAATGACGCAAATACCCATAACTCGTAGGCGGACCCTAAACAGTAATCGCCATAAATAAGTGACCTAACCCACAAATTCGAATAATGTGGATGGCAATATCCTAATGCCTAAACAACACCTAAGCGGTCTAGACAACATCTAAACGGCATAGACAGCCACCTTCACGAACAGAGTCCATCAAACTTTGCATTTTTTTATGAACGCTTTACTTCTTATTGATAATGCTACTAAAGTTTATAAAGTTTGACAAGGCTTCAATCTAATAAAAATAAATAGAATTGTAAAAAAATCTATTAATATGATGGACCTAAAGAAACGTTCGGACTTCGCATGAGTAACACCTACACATCCGAAGTGGTAAGTGAAGATAGTAAACTGTCATGCCTCCTAAAAATTTGTTCGGCAAAACTTCGAATAGAGAAAAATCCGATAAAAGAAAATTGTACGGCACGAGCTTACCTCTTTGTACAATATAAGTGTGTACATGCCTACCCAATCTTTTGAGTAACTCTGACTCATCTGAACCGCTAAGTGAAGATAGTAAACTCTCCAATCTCCTAAAAAAACTTCGGCAAAAATCCGGATAGAGGAAAATTGTACGGCACCAGCTTGCCTCTTTATACAATATAAGTGTGTGCATGCCTACTCAATCCTTGTGTTCACACCTAAAATAAACTAAGTCTAGTTTGAATGCCATTATGCTTGTCCCTTCCAGCCAGGTTGATGGAGCTTTTAATTTGAGGGTATGTATTGTAAGGGTAGTAAATGAGTTATGTACTGAATTCTAATCATGATCGTCGAGATTGTGATCCAACACTTAGATCTGACGGGTACTCCTATCCAAACTTTATCTAAACATTCTCGTGTGCCTCCACCCTTAACTCTCACTTCGAGTGTCTTTGAGTGTTCAGTGTATGTTCACATGCCAAAAGTGAATTGGTTGAAATTTGACTCATGTGCTGAGAAATGTGTCTTTGTGGGATATGGAAAGTCTGGTATCGATGTTATAATCCTCTCACCCGCCACCGGATGTTTGTTACCATGGACTGTGATTTCATTGAGACAGAGTACTTCTATCACACACCGACCCATTCATGGAGTCAGGGGGGAGATATATGACCAGGTTGACATCCTTGAGTGGTTGAGCGCTTTCTCCAGCGAGTTGCCACATTCTCTAGTTGTGCCTCATGAACCACCGCCAGTTCCCTCATCTTCACTTCCATCCACATCATTTCATGTGTATCACGCATAAGTACTACCTGAGTCTATTCATGGGTAGACCGCCTGCTCCGATATTATGTTAGAAAATAAACTCGCCTCCATGGGCTCAGGTCACGTGTGCGCAGGTGCACGTATGCGCGGATCAAGTTTATTAGGAAGGTGGGTCACCCTCATTAAAACAATAAGCTTATAGTGATTAGTTGCATCCCATATTCCTATTTATACTTGTGAATTTGATTTGATGAAATCGCTATGAGAAATTATACTCAACACTCCTCCTCCTTTAAATACCCAAATGCATCATACATGAGAGAAATGGAGAAATGAGTGGAGTATGTGTTTTTGTGTGTAAATATGCTTTTTATTCACATTTTTCTAGTAATGCTTGAGCCCGGAGGCATTTTTGCCAAGAGAGGCCTAGGGTACGTACAAAAATTGATGATTCCATCCCATTATAATTTACTAAAAGCGGTCAATTTTTCAATGTGCCCTATCACGACGATTTAGTTGCTAAATTGTCCTCCTGCGCTGAAGCCTTCAGCGCGGAGTCTTTAATTCGTCATTAAGGAAGTTGCGTTGAAGGCTTCAGTGTGGATTAACATCCGCACTGAAGGCTTCAGCGCGGTGGATTTGCTGCGCAACGTGGCTTCAGGGCAGGAAATAACCAGAGGCCGCACTGAAGGCTTCAGCACGACCTCTATTATAAATAGTGTGCACGACCTCCCTTTTGTACCACCACAAACCAAACCAAACCAAACCAAACATACCTAGTAAATCCTGTCCTTAGACAGGGTCTGGGGAGGGTAAGATGTACGAAATCATATCTCCACCCCTCAACAGGATGTGGAGATTTTTTCTGTGAAGACCCTCAGCTCAAAAAATAATAATAAATTAATAAATAAAAAAATAAAAAAATAAAAAAAATAAAAAAATAAAAAATAATAATAATAGTAGTAATAATAATAATAATAATAATCATAGTAATTGTAGTACTAATCATAGTAGTAGTAATAATCCTAGTAATAGTAATAATAATAACAATTATTATTATTATAACAATAATAAAAGGAATAAGCGAATATAGCAGAAATAAATTACTTACATCAACCACAAGATAAATCTAATATCTTCAATTAGATAAATCTAATATCTTCAATTGACAAAGAAGAGTCTTTTTGACAGTAGCGGATCGAGCAGAGGTACCAAAAAACTTGTCTAGCTTAAGGTAATTTTTATATATGGTTAAATTTATTAATTACGCAAATATTAATTATAGACATTAAATTTATGCATTGTTCTTATTATTACAATATTTTTTTTAGATATCTGTATGAGTTATATCCAGGATGAAAGCCAGCGTCCCGGTCTTTAACACCCCGATTCTCACGATGTTATCAGAGTTCCGGAGAATCATAAGACTACACGTATTTTAAGGGGTGAAATAAGTGTTGATGCTATAGTAAATTGCAGACATTCCGATAAATGGCTTCATATTCTTAGGTTACATAATCGGGTTATAGATTATATAGTTAACGCAAGATTTTGGGGGGTACATCAGAGTTGTCCTATGCATGTAGACTGGCATTTTGTGATGGCTCTGATTGATCGATGACATCTTCGTATGCACACATATTCATGGCATTCAGGGAGTGTACAATCACGGTACAGGATATTTTTATGATATTGGAACTCTCAATTAATGGGCTGACAGTTTCTGGGCTGCAAGATACTGGTCTGGCATTGTCTTTAATTCGTATCCAGCAGCATATGAACCAGTTCTACAGAATTTAGGTTGGTGTTGATGATATATACGATGGGAAAATGAAGTCTTCCATGATAGGGGAATATTTTAGATTAAAGAATATGGGTAGCGCAATTAAATTATTGCAAATATGGGGATATTCACATTTCTGTACCATTGTGCCGACCCCTGGTAGGATCAATCCGTCTCACATAGATCAGAGGCATGGATAGATTTCTGATGTATTCGGGAATCGATTTTTGACGTGGATGAACAGTGGAAGCGAAGGGTCACACTGAGTTTTATTGCTGCGGTTGTCTTTTGATGTCGTTGGGATCTCTCGGATAGAATCTTATTTTAATTATCTATGAGCTTAATTTTATTATAAATTATACGTTTAATTTTGATTTTTGCAATTTCATTCCACCACATATACAGAAGAGGAGATGAGTCGTATTCAACCTAATGATCGTATACTATGGATGTACGATGGGACCATCATTTTTCATCATATGGTCGAGTTCGTGCATAGTAGACGTATCGTTCACCAATTTGGTTGGACTCCGGAGATACCTCAAGGAGTGAACGTTGAAGGGGAAGCACTGGCACACACGAAAGTAGCTGATAGGATTAGAAAACGCAATTGGCTAGCTTATCTGATCCACTATCGTGATATGTGGGCAAATCGTTATATGAGCATTCAATTTGCTGATGTTAGAGGTGTCGGAATGCCAAGTACTTAGGAGAATGACTATCAATTGTGGGCCGAACACCACAGCCGAAGATTTTGCACTCCCGTGCACCCAGTGCAGCAAGTCGGTGTGCCAGTAGATTATGCGCCTTTCATAGCTCTTCTGGTACGTGTTTATTTTATTAAGTTTTTTTGTGGTTTATGTTTTAAATTTTTATTATCTGATAAATAATTAAATATACAGGCGAAAGAAATTTTTCAAGGGGAAAACCACCCAGAACTAGTGAATTGACAATGGTTGATATCACTTGGTGTGAAGATACATAAAAAACTGCGAGGCGAATTGGATAACAAGGTAGACCCTTTACAGACTCCTCCAAGTCAATTAACACGGCAAAGAAGGCAGCACGATTATGAAGCGGGTTCTTCACACCAATCAACAAATTTGGGAGCCGTAGATAATGTGATGCCACCAGAAACAGTTAAAAATTTTATGGGGAAAATATTAGTGCTAGTGATTTTCTTAGACGAGAAATGAATTAATTTTCAAACTTTTATTTGTTGTTCATTAAATAAAATTTTCGAACTTCATTTATTATTTTTAAATATGTTGAATTTAAAATAAATGCGGAATACACTTACTTTAATCATAATATTAAAAAATACTAGACTAATCTAAATAAGTATTTTTTTTCTAAATAAGTATTTGTTGACATCCTTTGTTTCTTTATATTGACTATCTTCGACTACAACAATTAAATTTCTAAAATCGTCGGCTTGACTATTAAGTATCTGATTAACTTCATCATCATCCGATGACTCAATAATGTGACACGGGTAGGTGTAGGTAAAATAATACAACTAACACTTCAAATAGTAACGGGAATGGCCGCGCACAAGCCTTCAACGCGGCATCTCAGCACGAATTCCTTAATTATGAATTAAGGAATCCGTGCTGAAAGCTACAGCACGGCAAGGCAATTTAACAACGAAGTAGCCCTGATAGGGCATTGGAAAAATTTACCGCCTTCGCATAATCGAAAAGAACCCATTTTGTTGGGTTCGGTGGATAATTTATTTTCCAGCCGGATCTCAAGGGGAGGTCCAATTTCTCGCCGAAGTTTAGTCTTTTGAAGGAGAACAGTGGAACATAGCGATGGATTAAACTCCGGCGCCGACGTGTGGAGATGAAAGGGCGTTTTTTTGAGAAATTTTCATTTACTGGATTTAGTTTCCTTTTTTGATAGATTTGGTTTGCAGGATTTCTTTCGAGAATTTTTTTCAATACAAAAGAGGCCTAACGCCGGAAATTACAAAACAGAAAAAAGCGATCACAGCGGATCAAATTGAAAGTGAACGCCTGGATGACGTTCTGCTTCAGTAACTCCCAAATCTTGGCGGATTGAGCGGATGACCAGATGCCTATGCCCTGTTCCACCTGCTGGACTCTCAGTGACCGAGGTTGAAAACCATTAAAATCCTTTGCTGCTCAGCATATCTTGAACCTGCCTCACAACCTGATGTTGCCCCCAGTTGCCAAAGAAATTAGCATCCAAAAGATGGTCTGGCTGCGCAGGTTCACTAGCCAGCGACTGATCCTGGAGGAATAAACAGAGGCTACGAGAAGCATTCGACAATCCCAGTTTGGCAAGATGGTCTGCTTCCTGGTTTAGGACCCTGCTGATGTGTCTGAACATGTATGATTCACACAAAGCCAATAATTGCTTCAAACGGCCGCAAATTCTAACGACTGTTTTGATATCATTTCTCCCCTCAATTGCGTCAATAGCTATCTTACTATCTGAATGGATAATGATGGTGCGACCTGGACAGGAACCCGCAAGCACTAATCCATATAGGATTGCCCATAATTCAGCAAGGAGGACGGAACATTGTCCAATCCTGATGTTGAAGCCAAGTAACCAGCTGCCCGAGGAGTTCCTTAGGGTGCCACCGCATGCTGCGACCCCGGAATGTCTGTTGACCGCTGCATCGACATGAAGGTGTATGACCCTTTCTGCTGGTTGGTTACCTGATGGTGGTGCCCCTCCAGATGCAGCCGTCAGGTTTCTGTTGCAAACTTTTGCTTGCAGCAGTGCCGAATGTGCTTCAGTGAAATAAACCTGTATAGACAATCTTAAACTGTTGTTAGAGATAAACTTTGATTGAAATACTTTCTCATTCCTAGTCGTCCACAATTTCCAGCAGACTGTTGCAAAGAGTGTCCTCCATTCCTGAGAGTGTTTAGAGTCATCAATATTATCAATAATCCAATCTCTAAAATCCGAGAAATTTTTTTGGATGACGAATTTGCTAGAATTCTTCAGATTTTGGGTAAACTTGAGTTCATTACATGGGCAATTTTTTCTGTGCCACAAAATTTTCTCCCTTTTTTGAATTTGTCACCGTCCGGACTTGAGAAGTCCAAGACCTACCCGGACTTGGGAAAACCGGGAATAACAAAGCCCGATTCTGCAAAAAACGAGCATCATTAACGAGTCCCGGCTTTCAGCAGTCCCGGATATTGACACTTTGGCGGAAAAAAATAATCACGACTTTCTGAAGCCCGAGATAATGTAGACACCCGGTTTTCCAAAGTTCGGGATTTATGTTATAAAAATAAGATCAATTTTACTATTCCAATTCCATGAGCACAACCAATATTCGACAATGTGCCATACCGGCTAGGGTGAAAATAGCAGCTGGCGCATGCCTATATTAAAAGCAGTGGCAAATCTCGCAATAGAACCTGGTATGCGGGATGAGGACAACATCGGTTGTGAATGTTCTATTTCCGGATTTAGGCCTGAAATTTTGCACAAGTATTGGAGTAGGGCCTATGACTCCTTTGCCGTTGATCCCCCAAATCCTCGTCAAGTTAAGGATCAGTTCTCATGATGGAAAATGCAGTATTTTCGTGTTTAAATATTTATGAAAGCAAATAATGTGTTTATTGGTCCAACGACGCACTTATTTGTAGTGGACGATGAAGCGAAGTGTACTCAGAAGTATAAAAATCTGAAGACTATGAATTTAGAAAAGTTTTAAAATTGGGAAATTCTAAGTGGACATTCAGTTTGAAATTATTATTGTTGTATTTTCATTTGCATAATAAATTTTTTACTAACATGTGTTCCTTCATAAAATTATTTCATTAATTATAGTTTACAAATACTTGTCAATAACAAATACATCAAAAGGGAAAGTCATAACTTCCGCCATCTTGTATTTCTTGAGGGGGTTGTTTCTTCTACAAAAAAAAACATTTAGTTATGGTTAGATATATATATTCATTTAATTTATCAAATTTAATGAAATTAATACTTACTTTTCATTGTCTTTTCGGCTTTCCCACGTCAATCTCGTTCGGTTTTCTCTCATTTGCTTCTTGTGGACCCAACCTCAGCCTTTGTCGTCGAAGAAGGGAATGTGTTAACGTGAATGGTGGCACAGGTACCTCAAACCGTGAATCCTGCAATAAGAATGGCACTTCGTATGTCCTTTTTAGAGTTCGGATGGTTATTTCCGAGAAGCAGAAATTCATAGGGTTCACACTGCATTTGCGACAAACCTACATGTATTTGATTGATTAAATGTATTATTGAATAAAATATCAAATTTAGTTATAAGGAAAATAATCTCTATCGCGTGTGAGTAGAGAATGTCAAACCGCGACCACTTCCCACAAGAATACATATGATCAACGCGTATGACGCGTTGTAGTTCTTCTGATTTTTTAGTTTTCACTTGCGCTACATACCTTTCAGGCGCCCATGGAGGCTCATAAATATTTACATCATGGTTTGGGGCGTGCTTAGTGGCATTCTCGCAGAATAGTCTCGCCTTATTGATCCACGCATCAATATTTGAGGTCATCCTCGCACAATCACCCATTCGTTCTCTGAAATATTTAATGCAGCTCTCCTGCATCTGTCGCACTATTAACATGATCGGAAGACGGCATACACCCTTAAGCATTCCACTAAAGCATTCGACCTGATTCGTTGTTATTATACCAAAATGAGCTCCATCATCGTAGAATGCGGTCCACTTAGCTACATCAGTGTCTGCTAAGTATTGGTGCGCAGCAGGGTTACAGGCGAGTATCTGATCCATTTGGTCATGAAAATTTATTTTGCTCGTCGTCGAACCAGCTTTTCAAGCCATTTCCTTCACCAACTTATCTTTGTAATGTGCATTCACATTCGAACAAATATGCCCTAGGCAAAATCTGTTAACACCGATCTCACCACTGAATGTTGGAATTCGGCTAATTATCTTCAGACAACCCGCACCTCTGTCGAAAATTATGCAACAAGGTTTGTCTTTGGTCACGTGTAGTGAAAATCTATCTAAAAACTAGTACCATGAAGCTTCGGTCTCTTCGTCGACCAATGCAAATGCAATGGGAAAAATATGTCCACTAACATCTTGTGTCATCGCAATGAATAATATTTGCTTGAAAAGACAATAGAGATGCATATCGTCAATAGATAGGACTGGCCTACAATATTGGTAACCAGTAATGCACGGCCCAAATGTCCAAAACACATAGATTAGCTCTTTTTCAGTAGGAATATTTGTATCCCTTAAAGCCCAGTCGACCACATTTGTAGGATTCCAGTGTTGTAGTGCTGCTAGGTATGTGGGCAATCTGACGCCAGGCGTTCATGTTCCGTGCACCATCTCAGTTGCCCGTTGTAGGGAAAACCAAGCTTTTGAATACTTGACTTTAAATCCGTACTTAGACTGTATCATCAGTTGCACATGTTGTATCGGAATGGCTAAAATATCAAACTAAATAGTGTTAAAATATAATAAACTACAAGTATGTTAATGAATAATAAATATAAGTAGTGGGCACTTGGATCTTTGATTATTAACCCAACCAATTCCTAGGCGATCATGCTCTTCGTGAAATTGTGATGATACTCGATAATTGTACTAGCTTCGCACGTGTGATCGTAGCCCATTTTGATGATTTCCCACTTGCACCCATTTGGTCTGAAACGCGCGCTGAGATTCCACATGCAAAAGGTCGTGTCAAAGTGCTTGCACTGCAGTAACAACCTCTTTGTGTCACTTTTGTACACACAGCATTTTCTTTTGGTGTGTACTACATGATATTGCTTTACGACCCGCTGCAAACGTGATTTGTCCTTAAATAATTGCCCGACCTCGAGCAAACTGATTTCGTTGTCAAAACGACTTGCGCTCATAGAAAGGTGAATATCCATAGAGTCCATCAGCTGAGGATATGCATCATGATGCCACTCGGGAGGCCCACCATCTAATAGTGCAGGGTACATCTGATCAACCCGAGGTCTTGGACGAATCGTACGTAACGGATGCATATCCCCACCATCATCCTCACTATCAGGTTCAGAATCAACAATGGCACCTCCTATAGGCCCTGCCGAATCAGCTTGCGGATCTATAAAAATCTCAATGGCTTCGGGTGGTGGCATGGTGGATTGGGTACTACATGGTGGTTCTCACCCCCCATCTATTCTCATTTGGTGTTGATCATCGTCCTAGATAGGTGAAAAATTTAAATTCCATTGTTCAGACGAACCGCTACTAGCGTAGAATCCAGAACCGTAATAGTTACTCATTGTCGAATATTTGTTATGTTGGTGGTATAGGAATGTTAAAATTGATCTTGAATTTATAATATAAATCCCGGACATCGGAAAAACAGGTGTCTGACTTATCCCGACCTTCCCAAAGCTTGGATTATTCTTCCTGCCAAAGTGTCTCGATCCCGGGTTTCCGAAAGTCGGGATTATTTTTCCCGCCAAAGTGTCAAAATCTCGGACTGACGAAAGCTGATACTCGTTAATTACGTAAATTAGTCACTCACAAGCCCTCCAAAATCACTTACTCCTCAAAGCTCAAAAGTTCGAGAAACCAATTGGAAATTATACATAGATTTCTTTTATACTTTACTTTCTCCACATTTATACCTTCATGAACCAATTGGGGCACAACAAAATTGGAGAGGAAGGCGAACAGGTGAAGGTGCAGGTTCGACATGGTGGAGAGATTTGAAGAACACGCTGCTAGGGTCCCGATTTCAAGAACAGTGGGCATTAAAGCTTGGTGAAGGAGAACAAATAAGAAGAACACATATCGCCGAAAGGAGTCTTCTTTTGCGTGTTTCCCCTCTTTCCGGATCTGCAGAAAGGGAAGAAGGTTCGTGACTTCAAGGGTGGAAATGGGGTGGCCAGCCCTTGCTATAGCCGGCCCGATTTTGAGATTTGTAAGAAAATAACACGTACGAATTAAACCCAACAAGGGGATCAAGCCACCTTGGGGTCGGAAAAAATGGCGTTCCAATGGAGAGAATGGACACCAAGAAAGAAGAAGGAAACATCAGCAACCGGGCCCAAAGAAGATGCAAAATCAAGCAAGGCAGCGGAAGCTCAAGAGAAGACTAATGTGGAGGAAGGCCAGTCGGTTGAAAACTCGGATCGAACTGGACAGGATGAGTGGACTACGGTCAACCGCCGCAAACCTGCTCATCTTCGTCTAGGACTCCAAGTAACAAAACCCCAGCCGTTGGCGAAGAAACAGGGATCCCAGCAATACCTCAAGATTCGCGAGATGAGATCTCGTTTATCATCTCTGTACTTCACAAACTTTCCTCCACACTGGGAAATAGACAGAATGACGAACATCTTCCGAGTATATGGAGGCCTCTTTGATGTTTACATCTCTCCAAGGCTCGGACTGAACGGGAAAAGATTTGGTTTTGCCCGCTTTGACACAAAACTAGATCCAGCAGCATTAGCAGAAAAGTTCAATGGGAGAATCCTGGCAGGAATGAAGCTTCAGGTAAATGTGTCCAGATACCATGCTGGTAAACCCATCCCTCAACCACAAAAGAAACTGGAGCGGACAACACCAGCACGGCCCGCCCCTGTAATGCAGGTAAGGGCAAATGTGAAAGACAATACAATACGACAAGGAACTACATTTGCTGAAGTTACAAATTCGAAAGGGGATGCTGTTCGAAAAGCCAGTGAGGAGGAGCTAAAATCAGGACATACAACTATGCAGACAGATACAGACTGGCTCAAAGGAGCTATATTGGTTAAACTGAAAGATGGAGACATTGAGGAAATCAGAAATAAACTCTCACTATCTGGTTTCACACGAGCCTCTATAGATCTAATCCTAGGAGAAAAAGCGATTATCAGAGGTCTAGATGAAGAGCAAGCAGGAAGATTGATGCACATGGGAAGTCATCTAAACACTACGTTTCAATCTGCCTGTAAATGGGAAATGGATGCTGAAATCGATACGAGGAAGGTTTGGCTAAGGATTATTGGGATCCCATTCTCATGCTGGAATGAACGTAGCCTGACCTGGATAGGCTCGCAATTGGGAGCAGTTTGCAAAATTGATGAAAACACATTGGAGCACAGAAACTTATTCTGGGCAAGAATGCAGATTGAAACTGCAAGCAGAAGAAATCTGAATGGGCTGAAGAGATTGGTTATAAACGCAAGAGTATACGAAGTTGAGATTAAGGAAGAAGAAGAAATGAGTTCAAAATTTTCTACTCCTTTGCAGATTGTTGCCGGAGATGCAAGTGACCGGTCATCCTCTCCGGCGAGAACAGGCGAGAAGGAGGGAGACGAATCGTATGCATTAAATGCATTATTTCGGTCACCGTGCAACTCGCTATCTCCCAATACTACACTCGAACTACCTGCTGGGAATCAATTCCCAATTCCGGCTTTGACTTACCCAATAAATGAAAAGGTTTCCATACAGCACAGTCATTCGATGAACTTGTCGGCTCCAAACCCTAGAGAGTTATGCACGCGATGTTCCCAAAGGAAAGGTGGGCTCAAAAAAACCAAAACACAGAAGAACATGGCCCATTTACCGGTGGGACCCATGACTGGCCCCTTCTCTCGGGTAATTACACTGACCCGAGCCCGTGAAAATAGGCAAAAGCATTTGGAAATTCGGAGAGTTGCAAGACTGAAAAGAAACCATGTAAAGGAAGGTATCCCTACATCATCTTCTGATACAACAATCTATATTCCAGAAACGCAAGAAGAGCAACAAAATGAAGCTGTAAGAACTATCTCTCTAGCCCAGAAAATGGGAGTTGACCTGGGGGAAGGTGACGCTCCACATATTCTGGCCATGGAGAAAAGAGATGTTCAGGCAAACCTTTCCTGAACTGATGAACAAATTCTGGTGTACCAAACTGATTTTATGCAGATATTAAATCAGAACATCCGTGGTTTAGGCCCTGGAAGTCGAAAACGTGAGCTGAGACAGGTGATACAAAAATATGATATTGATTTTATATCTTTACAGGAAACAAAACAAGCTGAGATTAGAAGAAGAGGACTGTTAAAAATATGGAGAAACTAAGACTTTGATTTTATCTATGTACCATCAACCGGCCTTTCTGGCGGATTGTTATGCACTTGGAGAGCTAATAAATTCACCATGACAAGAAACTGGAAATCTAGACATATCTTAGAAGTCTCAGGAATCTGGAGAGGTACAGTGACACTAAGGAGGTGAAGATTCTCAATATCTATTCCCCCTGTACCTTGGAAGGGAAAAGAACACTATGGAGAACTATCCTCCAAAGACTGAGAATGGAACCTAATGCATTATGGTGCGTAAATGGAGACTTCAATGCTGTCATACAAGCTCATGAAAGGATGGGGAGCACAATCCCAAACCAAGGAGAAGCAGAAGAGTTCAATGCATTTCTGATGGCAACCAACCTTATAGATCTGTCTCTCAATGCAAAAAACTATACCTATTATCATCCAGGAGGTATGTGTGCAAGTAGAATTGATAGAATACTAATCTCTGACCTATGGATGACTGCTTGGCCAGGTACTATGCAGATGGTATTGGACAGGAAATCGTCTGATCACTGTCCACTCATTTTAATCAATGAGATACAAAACTGGGGTCCCATCCCATCTAAAGTACTGGATGCTTGGTTTCAACACCAGGATTTTGAGACAATAGTGAAGGAGAATTGGAATTTGGAGATTGGAACTGGATCTAAATCATATATTCTGCTGCAGAAGCTGAAAAGGTTGAAAGAGAAGCTCAAAAAATGGAATAAAGAGGAATTTGGTGATCTAAACAGACAGATCTCAGAAGCTGAGGCTACCATGAATCAACTAGATGAAAAAATGACTTGGGATTTACTCTCTGAAGAAGAAATACAGACTAGAAGAGATGCTGAAATTCAACTACGCAAACTCAATACCATGATGGATAGTGTTCTCTTTTAGAAATCAAGGAATAAATGGTTGCTAGAGGGTGATGGAAATATGAAGTTTTTCCATGCTTGTTTGAAGAGAAACAGGAATGCCAACTCAATCAAAGGTATGCAAATAAATGGGGAATGGATCACAGATGTGGCAACAGTGAAAGCCTTTATCCAGGAGAGCTTTCACAACCATTTCAAAGCCCATCCAAAGAAATGTCCTAATCTATCTTGGACATTACCGAATCAAGTGTCTGATGAAGAAAACAATCAACTTACTGCACCATTCACAGAATCTGAAATTGCTACAGCTTTAATGAAATGTGGGAGCTCCAAAAGCCCAGGCCCTGATGGCTTCAACTTCAGGTTTCTAAAACATTTCTGGCCAATTATGAAACTTGATATCATTGGTTTCTTTGAGGAATTCTGGTGCACAGGGAGGATGGTAAAAGGAATGAACACTACGCTAGTTGCTCTGGCTCCAAAAAAGGACACTCCAGGTTCTATCCTGGATTTCAGACCAATTTCTATGGTAAACTCGATGTACAAGCTTCTCTCAAAAGTCCTAGCCACACGTTTGAGTGCTGTATTGACCAGGATAATATCACCAAATCAAACTGGATTTATACACAAGAGATATATCATGGACAGCGTAGTTCTGGCCTCTGAAATTATTAATGATGCAAAGAAAAGGAAGAAAGGTTGCTCTATCCTAAAACTGGATTTCCAACGTGCCTTTGACAGTGTGAAATGGGATTATTTGTGGAAGATCTTAGCTGTAAAGGGATTTAGTCCTAGATGGATTCATTGGATGAAAGGATGCATTGCAACTGCCTCAATGTCTATTACAATCAATGGTAGCCCATGTGGACAATTCAACATGGAAAAGGGGCTAAGACAGGGAGACACTCTTTCTCCATTACTCTATGCACTTGCTGCAGAAGGTCTTAATGAACTATTTACACGAGCAGCTAACATACAGGAGGTGAAAGGTTATCAAGTGGGAACAAATGGCCCTATTATCACTCACCAACAATTTGCTGATGACACTGTGATATTTGGAAACGGTTCAGTTGAAGATATAAGAGCAACTAAGAGACTGCTACGGATTTTTGAACTCATATCAGGCCTGAAAATTAACTTTCAGAAAAGTAGGCTGTTCTCACTGAATATAAACGAGACAACACAGGCTCAGCAGGCTGGAATACTGAACTGCAAAACAGATACTATACCCTTTGTATATCTAGGGATCCAAATTGGGGCAAATCCAAGACTTGAAAGGACCTGGAAACCAGTGATAGATACAATCTTGAAAAGAATAAATAGCTGGGAGAAGCGATATATCTCTTTTGGAGGAAGGATAGCTGTGGTAAAATCTGTGCTTAGCTCTATCCCACTGTACTATCTTTCAATCTACAAGGCACCTGTGGGAGTTCTGAAGAAAATGGAGAGTATCTTATCCAAATTCCTGTGGGGCTCCTACTCAACTGGAAAAAGAAAGATCACATGGATAAGATGGGGTAAACTGTGCTATCCTAAGAGGCAAGGAGGACTAGGCATCAAAGCTCTAAAGGAGTTCAACCTGGCTCTATTGGGAAGATGGGGGTACAGAATAATAACCGAGCCAAACAGTCTCTGGAGACAAACTTTATCTGCAAACTACGGTCCTATGATCATCAGCAACCCTCAACCTAATAGATATGACTCCATCTGGTGGAAAGACCTCACAAAATGGGTACTAAATGCGACCTGGTTCAAGATGAACATATCTAGGAAAATTGGAGACGGTTTAACCACAAAATTCTGGACTGAGAGATGGGCTGGAACTACTTGCCTGGCAGAATTATTTCCAAATATCTACTCTAATGCTGCAGATAAGGAAATACTAATAGCAGAGAAAGGGTTATATGATCGAACCTGGATGACTTGGAGGTGGACCTGGAACTGGCTGGAACCTTGTACTCCAGACCATCTGACTGAGCTTCAGCAACTCATCTCTAAGGTGGACACCTTCCCCCCGGAATCTGGTGATGTCGACCAGTATGTATGGAACTCCATCAACGGAAATATATACTCTACTGCAGAAGTATATATGCAGATTATGCAGGAGACTTGGCAATCAGAAGCAGGAGATACCGAAATTGCTAAAGTTTGGTCAAAAATCATACCGTCGAAAATTAGTGCCTTTTGCTGGCAAACACTTCAGAATCGTATCCCTACTGTTGATAATCTGGAGAAGAGAGGCGTATCTCTTGATTCAATTCTATGTCCCCTCTGTCTAGAAGAACATGAAAGTTTCGATCATCTTCTCCTGTTCTGCCCGATTAGCAGAGAAATCTGGAGCAAATGCTACAAGTGGCTGGGTATCCCTGAAACTACTCCGCAGACGCTCAAAGAACTCATCTCTCAGGATCAAAATCAACAGTTCCCGCCAAAGTTCAGACGAATTTGGAAACTAATATGGGAACACACTTTCTGGGCAATTTGGAAATCAAGAAATGAGGCGATCTTTTCTCAGCAAATACCAGACCCAGCCAACATAATTGAAGGGATACAAATGAGAACATACACGCTGTTTGGAGCCCATAAATATATTGGGCTTACGTTTGGCTTTGGTGAATGGTGTCGTGAGCCCATGTATTGTATGTAGGCTATATACTAGAAATGACCCAAAGAGGGATGTAAATATGTAAATATTGCATATTTAATAAATTTTATTACCTATAAAAAAAACGGAAACTCACAAAAATCAGGAGAATGGATAACTCACAAAAATCAGGTGGAAGTTACTGCCTGAAATATCAGGTAGATGGGATTAAGCTACAATCGACGAGTCTTAAAGTTCTCTAAACAGGATAGAGAAAACGTGACGAAGATCCATAAGAATATCTTAATGCGATTTGGTACTCTCAGTCATTATAATTTTTTCCACATCAGAGAATCATGATAAAGTAAAGGATCCGGATGTAATAGTGCATAAGGCAGTGATTCCCTACTCCGAACAAGGTGATAGGCAGAACAGACGGAGTGACGCTCATTTTTATTATAATGCCACGTCTATACATCATGTCTTCCAGGATGAGTGAGTGTCAAGGATAAAATTGACTCAGCGACTGGTGAAAAAAAAACAGAACGGACTAGTCCCTCATTCTACTGCCTCTCGGACGTAAGCAACTGACTCACCAAAGCATGTGGACCAAGCATATTATTCAGACGTTGACCTAGGAAGGTAGGTGGTAAGGGAATCCACCTATCTTGAAATATCCTCGTCGAACGGCCATCTCGAATCAATTTTCGACTTTCCATGATGAGCAAAGGTCGTGTCTCCAAGAGACTATACGATGTCTATGAGAGACGCATCCCGATCTCGGCACAAAAGAAATCAGTGGACATTCCGCCCGCCAATGCTAGATCTCGGCACCAAAGAAACTAATGATACAACAGCAAAACTAATGTTCCAACATCCCAGAAGAACGAACAAACCAAAAAAAATGTTCTTGATATCTTCCAAACAAATGTTCCAACATCAAAACAAATCTTCCAACATCCCTAAAAAATGTTCCTCAACTACTTGACGGAAAGTCCTCATCATCGTACTCCAGCCTAGTAGAAGTTGAAATCCTACAAAACAAGAAAAAATAATTGGATTAGCATATAGAATCCACGACCTCGAGTTTAAGATTGATTTTGTACTTACGTATCGATTAGTCCTGGACATTTTTTTTGTCGTGCCAACTAGATTCACAACCATGACAGGTTTGAGGTATCTTTATGGACTTCTTAAATCCACTTTTAAATTGTTTACTACTACCTTTTGTCTTTGCTTTATGTGGCTCTTTCAAAGGTTGTGAAAATGAAGTTGTTTGGGTACCACTCACACCTTCCTTCAAGTGTTGGAATCAGTAGAAATTGTTGTTCAATCCATTTCATTCCATCTTCTAAAACTTTGGTTCTGGGCTCACTCACAAGGCCATCATCGCATAACCTAGAAAGTTACTGGAATAAACCATTTCTCTTGGTTAATATGGAAGAATCGTCAACCACATAGCCATCTAAATCATGTATGATTCTCCCCATTTTTTACAACTTCATCCACCTATATAGCTTGAACTGCTCAGGCAACTCATAAATGTTAGATCTGAAAAAATAAGCCAACACGCGCCGACAAGGAATTCCCTCCACTCAAACATTTCGTAACTACATGTGATTTTTTGTGTTAACTTTTCAACCTGAACTTCTTGTACTCTACCCTGTAACTGCTGAATATGCTTCACTATATATCGGAAATAATTATCATCTTTGTTGTTTCATCAACTATATAACGAAGATACTCGAAAACCTCATCCTGAGACTTGAAACATATGGCCCGTATATATACGTCCCTCATAGATTCCTCAACAACAAGTAGTGTCATCAACATTGATTTTTCGTACAAATCCACTTGATCCAACATCTACCCATTGTCCTTAAGTTTTTCCAATCCCCTCTGAAACCTGGTACTGAAGTCCCACAGTAAATTTCTGCGAGACACATACCGCTTAAAGAAAGCATGTGCACTTTTCGCCCTTTGACTGCTAGTCATACCGGCTGAAAATAGCTTCCGTATAAAAGCTGGAACCCATTGAGCTCTAATCTTGTACAAATTGTGCAACCATTCATTATCTGTTAAAACATGTTCCTCTACCACATTAATCCATCTCTCTTCAAATTCTTCAGGAATTTCTGAGTTCCATATGCATTCTTTGTGATTTCTCTATGATTCTTTGTATGCTATCGAACCAATCGTTTTAGGAAACTTCATGAGAATATGTCACATAAAATACTTGTAAAAGTAATGATTATTGATTATTAAATATATGAATTAGTAGTAAATTCAAGATTATTAAATGCATGTAGCATGTATCAGGGAGTAAAGTAGTAAATGCTTTCGTCATGGCGGTATCTTGATCAGTGATGATCATCTTTGGTGGCCCTGCAGGCATTGCTCCTAACCATTCCTTAAAAATTCACTCAAAAGACTCAGTCTTCTCGTCACTTAAGAACGCGCATCCAAAGAATGTACTTTGCATGTTGTGATTAACACCAATGATAGGAGGAAAGATCAGTGAATATCTATTTGTGTTGAATGCTGTGTCAAATACAACAACGTCACTGAAATATTGGCATGTCTCTCTCTAAGCCGCAGTTTCCTAAAAACAATTTATCAACCAGCCATCTTCATTCTCCTTTATTAAAAATTGAAATTCATAATTTTTTTCCACTTGTTATTTAAAATACTGTTTCAACATTTCAGCATCTTATCATTTCAACATATTCTTGTCATCCCTCCTTGCATTATAAAGATCTCGCGGCATAAATCCAACATTTTGTGTTCCACCTGCTTCGACCTGTAAAATGTTCATTTGCCGACATGTTGGAATGTTCGATAGTTGAAGCTAATCCTTTAAACTCTTCTTGACTCTTGTTATCTTTCTATGAGACCTTAATAAGTGAAACTTCCTCGGTGTTGTGAGAGAGTGACTATGAGCATCGCCGAATACGGAAACAACATAATGCTCATATGTTCGATTCCAATTATCTATCAATCTAGCACGACAGTTTTCACCTGTTAATCCCCGACGACATTGTCTGATTTGCATTGTTTTTTGTCTCTTCACTCCCTGTTTGCTGCATGCAAACTCTCTCCACGTGATAACACCCTCCTTCTGTGTACTATCATTAATACGTGTACTAAAACCAACATCCTTAGCATAATTATTGTAAAATTGGTGCGCGTCTTCTAAACTGTGAAATATTTGTCCTACAGCTGGGATCAATGCAGGTCGAACTTGAGAAATATATGATGATGATGTATCTTCATTCTCATTTGAATTCATGCCTGTATACATAAGGGGAGAAAGGCATAAGACATTCAATTTAATATTGTGCCTCTAACATTAGAAGGAAAGGATTGTCCTAAAACAATGAACTAAAAAAAACAATGAATAGAACGATAATTTAAAGATGTGCATTATTTTATGCATTTGAGAAAGTTGACCTCTATAGCAATTAACTTTACAAATCTCCGGTACCACATTAACGAGGTTCATACTTAGGTTTCATCGTAAGGATGTTATGGATATACAGTGGTCTGCCGATGGGGCATATATCATTTCTGGTTCAGTAGACAATTCATGCATAATATGGGATATGAATAAAGGTAGGAGTACATGACTGTAAAAAGATTCATGGTGATTCTATAAAGTTAGAAAGAACTAGTAAAAAGCATAGGAATTGATAGAAAGGTGTAAGCTATGAAAACAATCATTCATTAGAGCAAAAATCTTCCACAGCCCACATTCAGTTCATATATCACTCTCAGTAAAAAAAAAACACGTTCAATGCGTACAAAACCTTCAATGCGTACTAATTGCATCTACTTTCCAGTTTGAGACATGAATGTTGGAATGATTATGAGCTCTGGGAATGTATTGAGACGAGAACTACGCAGCGGAAAACGTACCTGAATCCATTACAGTGGAGATCTTCGGATGGAAAGAGCATCCACTTGATACAGATTCTCGGAACCTTCCTTCAGAACTTCACTTTACGTGAAACTCTTATGAAT